>APFE030744151.1:15047-44558 GCA_000404065.3 Pinus taeda
CATGAGAAGCCATATCCATTAGGTTGGGTGTGTGATGAAACAAAGCTACAAGTAACGAGACAATGTAAACTTAGGTTTACTATTGGATCAACATTTGTAGATGAGGTTGAGTTAGATATAGTTCCATTGGATATATGTGGTATTGTTTTGGGAAGTCCATACTTGTATAATAGGAAAGCTATTTTCTATAGAGCTGAAAATAAGTATCAAATCACTAAAGATGGAATAGAATATATTGTAAGAGCTCATAAGCTCAAAGATAACTATTCTCTCATAAACTCAGGGAAGATGAAAAGAATTGTGAATTCAAGTAAGCAATTTTTACTAATGGTTGTAAAGGAAAAGGACTCTGATAAAACCAATGTATTTGAAGGCTATGATGCTAAACAGAAAGATGATTTAGTTAAAGTTGTTTCAGAATATGATATCCTATTTCAAGAACCTAAAGGTCTGCCACCCAAAAGGGAAATAGTACATGATATTTTTCTGCAGCAAGATGCTCCATTACCTAACATTGGAATGTACAGGCTGTCAGCTTTAGAGAATGCAGAGATAAAGAAGCAGGTCTAGGAGTTGCTCGATAAAGGGTTTATACGACCAAGCACATCACCATGTGGATCTCCAATCGTGCTAGTGAGAAAGAAAGATGGTTCGTGGAGAATGTGCATTGATTATAGAGCACTAAATAAAATAATGATCAAGAATCGTTATCCTCTTCCTCATATTGATGATTTATTAGATCAATTGAAAGAAGAAGTTTACTTTTCTAAGTTAGACTTGTGAAGTGGCTATCATTAGGTCAGAGTCGCAGAACAGGATGCATGGAAGACTGCTTTCAAGACAAAGAAAGGACTGTATGAATGGTTGGTTATGCCTTTTGGCTTAACTAATGCTCCTGCTACATTTATGAGGGTTATGAATGATGTACTCAAACCATTTATTGATGAATTTGTAATTGTTTATTTAGATGACATTCTTGTTTTTAGTAAGACATGGGAAGACCATGTCAAGCATGTAAAGCAGACTTTAGATGTTTTAAAAAGAGAAAATGTCTATGTAAAACTGTCAAAATGTGAATTTGGCAGAACATCTTTAAATTATTTGGGTCATATTATAGGGGGTGGTGAATTGAAGATAGATCCCTCTAAGGTTGAAGTTATTGTGAATTTGCCTAAACCCAAATCTACTACAGAGGTTAGGAGTTTCCTAGGGGCATCACAATACTGGAGAAAGTTTATTTCTAACTTTTCTTTGATTGTAGCTCCATTACATGCTTTAACAGGATTGAAACAGGTGTTTAAGTGGGGCGGCAAACAGCAGAAAGCCTTCAACACCTTAAAAAAGAAAATCAGTACAATACCAGTTCTAGCACTACCAGATCTTCAACATCCACTTGAGATTGAGACAGATGCTAGTGACTATGCCATGGGAGCAGCGTTGATGCAACAGGGAAAACCGATATGCTATCATTCTGAGACATTTACATCTGCAGTAGTTAATTATCCCATATATGAAAATAATTGTATGCATTAGTACAAAGTGTGGAAAAATGGAAACATTACCTAATGGGTAAAGAAACAATCATACATACAGATCATCAACCACTTCAATATTTTCACTCACAAACTAAATTGCAGCAATCAAGACATTATAGGTGGATGGGTTTTCTACAACAATTTCATCTTATCATCAGATATAAGAAGGGCATACACAATAAGGTTGCCGACATGTTATCAAGACCAATCATAAATGCATCTACTACACTTAAGCATAAATCAGTAATTCATGAAAGTTACATTGAACAATATGCTCAAGATGTATATTTTAAAGATGTATATGCAACTTTAAGTCATGGCAAGCAAGTAGAAGCATTAGATTATTCTGTTAAGGACCAAATCTTATATCATTTGGGAAAGTTATGCATTCCACAAACTGAAAGAGTTAACATAATCCGAGAAGCACATACTTCTCTCATATCAGGTCATTTTGGTGTAAGTAAAACAATTTCACAATTGCAAAGGTTCCACAAACTGAAAGAGTTAACATAATCCGAGAAGAACATACTTCTCTCATATCAGGTCATTTTGGTGCAAGTAAAATAGTTGCACAATTGCAAAGGTTCTATTATTGGCCAAGAATGCATGAGACAATTTCTAGATATATCAAAAGGTTTACTATGTGCATTACAAGCAAGCCGAGTAATAGAAAATTAGGCTTGTACACTCCACTTCCAATTCCTTCTCGTCCTTAGGAAAGTGTTTCCATGGATTTTGTAGGGGGATTGCCAAAGTCTAGGAAAGGTCATGATTATTTGTATGTTGTTGTGGATAGGTTCAATAAAATGTGTATTTTGATACCATGTAACAAGCAGGTTACAACTAAACAAACAACAAAGTTGTTCTTTCAGAATGTATGGGTTCATTTTGGGTTACCCACTTCTGTTGTATCTAATCAAGATTCTCGATTTTTTGGGAAGTTTTGGTCAAGTTTATGGGAGTTAATGGACACTAGGTTGAAGAAGAGCACATCATTTCGTCCACAAACAGATGGTCAGACAGAAGTGGTCAATAGGACAGTGATCTAGTTACTCAGAGGCTATTGCAGCAAGCATCCTAAGCTTTGGGATGAGAATTTGTGTTATGTACAACATGCTTACAATTGTGCCAAGCACTCCTCTACTCAGAGATCTCCTTTTGATACTTGTTTTGGTTTTATACCAAAGTCTCCCTTGGATTTTGTCTTTGGTAAAGACATAACAGTTGATGGACACAATGATGTCGAAAAAGCAACCAAGTTCATTGAACAAATCCAAGAAATTCACCAGGTAGTACAACAACAGCTAGAAAGAAGTCAAGCAAGGTACAAGGCAAGACATGACAAACATCGAGTTGAGCATAGTTTTCAAGTTGGTGATCAAGTCTGGCTGTACATCAACAAAGATAGAATGCAAGGTGAAGGTAAGAAGCTAAAACCAATAAGGTATGGACCCTTCAAGATACTTGATAAAATTGGTGAAAATTATTTTCGCCTTGATTTGCGAGCTTATATGCAGATCTATTCAATCGTTAATGCAGAAAACTTGAGATTGTATGAACCTTCATTGATTGAAGATCCTAAAGAGCAAGGTCGGTTGCCTTTTATTGAGGATCTGTTGCCTGAGTATCTCAATGACTTATAGGAAGACACAGTTCTAGATAGGAAGGTGACAACTACGCGTCAACAGGATGTTGAGTACCTGAGAGTAGGGTTCAAAGATTCAAATCCAAGCAAGGCATGATGGATAGAAATTGGATAAGTGAGGGAACTGTATCCTCACTTGATCAATGCCTAAAAACCAGATTTTGGTGGTCCAAAAGCTTTTCAGTGGGAAGGCATGATCCAAAATGGATCCTAAAACCTCTAAGTCTAAGTCTTTAAAACCATCGGAAAACATTATCACAAAAAAAGCACTAAGGAATGGAGGAAAATCCAAAGGGAAGCTGAAGCGCAGCAGGAATGCACCAGAGCCGTCAGATCGGATAGATCAACGGCCCAGATCAAATCAGAAAATCACATCAGAGAAAGCCAACGAAAGTGTTAATGGGCCTTGACCTTAAGAGAATTGTGATGCGCAATCAGCGATACAACGTGAACCATTTGAATAGATGCGCAGATCAACGATGGAGATTAACTGCAATATTGCATCACAGGGAAGTAAAGGGAGGACTTAACACAAGCTTGTAGGCTTAACGATATGCAACTTCTAATCACGATATCGCATCGCTATAACACAAAGGAGGACTTCCCGAGGGCTTGAAGATTAGTGATATGTGATTGTCGATCACGATATTGCATCACAATATCGCATTGCTATAACACAAAGGAGGACTTACTGAGAGCTTAAGGATTAGTAATATGCAATTACCGATCGCAATATCACATCGCAATATCACATTGCTATAATGCAAAGGAGGACTTACCGGGGGGCTCGAGGACTTGTGATATGTGATCACCAATCACGATATCGAGTGGATTTCACCTGCAATATTGGTCCTTTCCGTTTGAAAACAGGTGACCACCATAACTTAGAGCGTTTTGCAATGATTGTTTAACGCTCAACAAGGATTTGAGTGGACAAGCGGCTAGGAGCCAGAGAACCCGATAAGGGAGGAAAACATACATCGCGATAGGCTTAAAAGCCATTCAATGGTAGCATAGGAGAGGCAGAAGAAGTCAGAGACAGAGAAGAGAGCAAGAGAAAGCAGAGGACAGAGAGAAAGAGGGAGAGTCTGTGCACTCTTTTAGACTCAAGGATTTCGAGTAAATCCCTATTGTTTGTCACTATTGTGTTGAGACTCTATTTGAGCTCACAGTTGTAATATTCTTCTCTTAAAGACATAATATAAAGGTCAACACTGAAAGTTGGACCAAGAGACGTAGCCAGGAAGTCTAGTGAACTCCTTGATTATTTGTTGTGTTGATGTGTGTGTTTATTATGTTTTATAACTATTTATTGTCTATATTATTCGCAATCTTTTCAATCTGTTACACTAAGTAATATAGGCATTCCTACACATGAGTCTGTAATACCTTAATTTTGATTTAAGATCTCATTTTCAGATAAATTATAGATCCAAAACAACAGAGCTATTGTATCAAAGTAAAACCAATTCCACATCCAAAATTCTAACAAGAAGCTATAAAACCAGCTAGAAACATGAGGCAGAGAGCAGCATCAAGAGACAATCCCATCGAACCAAAAATGTTGGGGGCCATCCTCTGCTTTTCTTGCTCTTACATAAAATAACTCAATTTTACTATGTGCCTTCTATCTCTACAAAAGGATTCTGTAAGTCTTAAAAACTTAAAAAAAAAAAACAAAATCATCACTTGGATAACATAATGTTTCTATCCTTCATATCTTAATAGTCCCTCAATGAAGGAATGAACCATCTTCAAAAACTACAAATTTGATCATTTCTGGATGGATCCTACATCCCTCCTTTGATAATTCGTCTGCCACATAGTTTTTTTCTCTATATAAATGTGCGAAGGATAGCCTCTTGAAAGTACTAATCAACAAGCTTATCTTCTTCATCCAATTCTTCATCACTGAAGACTCTAATAAAGATGTCATGTCAAACCATTTAATCACTTGTGAGTCTCCAAAGATGACAATCTCATCAATAAAAAACCTTTAGCATAGAATAAAGCTCCCCATAATGTGTATCAACCAAAAGTCATATATGCAGGGAAAATATTTAAAATACTTTGTAGACAAATCATCCATCATGGGATAGTAATTGTAATTTTATATTGTATAAAATAATTGATGTAGGATGATTACAATTGAGAATGAGGGTCTTATATATATAGCCAGGTAAGTACCCTTTCACCAGCAGGAATGTCTCTAAGACATGTGTTTTCATTATTAACTAACTAACCATTAGTTAATTTACTTATTACTTATTATTATATTTATATTATTATGATTATTATTTATTACATATTTTAATCTATTTTTACATAATTTATGTTCATAACATTGCCTTCTCCTTCAAAAATCTTTGTCCTCAAAGCTTGTTGATCAAAGGGCTTGATCTCTTTTCTGCTACGAATGCCTTCTCGTCTCGGAACAATCATCTCTGTCGATACAAGTTGATATGACTCTTAGAGTGATATATAAAATTTTCTTACTGAGAATGGATGGGAGCATCCTAGATTAACCTTCTATGGAATCTTCTTATCACTGGAACTCTGTAACAAATTGTTATCAGTAGACTGAATTGAGCTCACTTTAGTATTATTTGTAACATAAGTTTGTTGTTTATGTTCTAAATGATACAAATTTGTAGATTGTTTAAGGTGTCTAGTCTTGTGATTCAGAGGTAGATAAGGAGTTTTTTTTGTTTGAACTTCCTTTAACATTTTTATGATAGTTTCTTGATCTCCATCAGGCATTGTTGTTGTTGACTTAATTACTGAATCTTTATTTGGGTTGTCCTCTATTGAAACGATAACCTCTGACTGCGTTTTCACTTCAATAGGGTTTGGATTTTCCTGAACTACGAGTTTAGTGGTCTTGATCTTTGTTTCTTTAGTTTGGATTGCTCAATCTGGAGATTTCGATGCTTTCTTTGTGACAAGTTCTTTGAACCTATTCGTCAATGAATTATTTTCGTCCTTGAGTTTTTTAATCTGTTTGAGCATATTTTGATTATGATTTTTGAGACGTAAGCATTCCTCATTCTCTAAGTCAACTTTATTTTGGCCTTCATGCTTCTCGTCTTTTAAACACTTGATTTGTTCCACTAATGTTTGGTTAAGGCTCTTTAAACATAAATTTTCTTCTTTTTGTTCTAATAAATGCTTCTTGAGCTCCTTCTTTGATGCTTTAGCTTTCTTGACTTGTTCGAGTAGTTTTTTTCGGTGATCGTTGAGGCGCGAAATTTATTTGTCTTTGCTACAGATGACTTCTTCAAGCTCTTTTTTCTTCTTTGGTATAATTATTTCGTTATCTTGAAACATCAAGTCTGATATATCCTTAAGATCTTATAATGAAGATTTTATTGATTTTGATTTACTTGTTATGTCTCAAAACATGACCATCTTCCCTTTATAAGGTAACGTCAAAACTTGTTTCTCTATGTTTAACATGAATGTACCCAAATCCTTAAACCATGGTTGACCAAGTATGTTGTTAGTCTTTTCATCCGTCCTTACAACATGAAATTGAGATATGTACTCATAATGACCTATTGTCACTTGTAGATCACTAATTTTATACAGTTTTTGGTCAAAAATAATTTTCTTTACACCAATGCTTAGCTCTGGAATTAAAAGTTGATTTGCCAAGTTGATGTTGATATAATTTTTATTGTTGCTTGGGCTGATGGTGACACTAACTTCTCTTCCTTGGATACTTCCTTTTAACTTAATTAATCCATGTTCCGCAACTGAAATCCCATTATAGGAAAACCTTTCTTCCTTCATCGTTTTAGAATTGAGCTCCATCATTTTTTTTTAGTGATTGATCCCATTTGTTTTGTCGAGATAACTTAAGGTATTATATTTAAAGTTCCTTTGGACTTTGTAATTCAAACCTCCTTTAAAAAGTGTCATTTTAATATATATATATATATATATATATATATATATATATATATATATATATATATATATATATATATATAATATATATATATATATATAATATATAATATATAATTCTTCAAAACTCTTTTAATCAAATTTTCTATTATCCTTAATATTTCAAAACTCTCTTGTATTTTTTTCATGTAATTATACTCATGTTTTTTTCCTTTTGAACTTAAAAAAAAGTTATTTAAATATTGTTTCAATTGGCTTCTTTTAAATATCTTATTGTCCTTTGTATTTATTTTTTAAATTTCATATAACTATTTAGAATTTAATTCAACTTCACTTTAACTTAAACTCTTAACATATATTTTCTCCTTATGTAACCTTTTGTAATAATACCCACTTTGTACTTATATATATTTTCAATAATTTTATGACTTGAACTTTTCTTTAAATACCCCTTTATAATATAATGTTTTTTTGAGCTAAGACTTTTGTGATCCATAATATTATTAACAACAACTTTCGAAAAAAATCACATAAGATATATTCTTATCAATATGTTTTGAACCAACCAATGTGGTTCAGCTTCAGGATAAGATGAGGAACCAGGTCCGAGCCATGAAATATAATGCTTCTCTTTATATATCTTTTATTTATAATATTTTTTTTCCTTTTTGAAAAGTTACAACCTAGTGAAACGTGGCTATTCACCTCTTTGGCATATAATATAAAATATATGTTCACTTATGTACATTTGACTCGGTTAATGTTCTCCACCTAAAACGTAAAACTTACCATTCACATAAAGAGATTTTGTGCTCCTTTTTTTTTTCTTTTCTTTTTAAAATATCATGGGAAATTACCATTGATTTCTAAAATCATGGGCTTGTAAACCACTTAATGAAGAATCAAAATAATATTATCTACTCTTCACATAAACAGTATAACTTACCATTCACATAAAGAGATTTTTTATTCATTTTATTTTTCTTTTACTTTTAAAATACCATGGGAAATTACCATGGGTTTCTAAAACCACGGGTTTCTCCACCTAAAAATTAAAACTTACATGCGTTTCTATAACCACAGGCTTGTAAACCACTTCATGAAAAATCAAGATAATATTATCTACTATTCCTTCTCTTACATATAGTATTAAATATATTTGGAAAGGTTCCTTCTTACCTTTATTATTCACTTTTTATCAATAATGTAGAACCTTTTTTTATATTATGAATGTTCTCCTTCAAAATTTACATTGGACTATATTTAATTTATTTATTTTTAAATTTTTTATTTTATTTTAATCTTTATATGTACTTATTTTATTTTATTTTTTCTTTTTTTTTTGAATTTTATTTTTTTCTATATATATATATTTTTTTTAACTTTTTATTTTCTCTCCATATATATATTATTAATTATATTTATTATTATTATTATTGAATAGACAAATGTTTGATAGCGAAATGCTTCAACGACAACAATGTTGATGAATTTGATGGTGAAAGACCTGGATCGAAGAACATGGCTCTGTGTAGCAGTTGAGCTACCAGAGGATTGAACAACTATGATACCAATGTAACAACCAAAAGTCGTATATGCAACAAAAATATTTAAAATACTTCGTAGACAAAGACATCCATCGTGGGACAGTAATTGTAATTGTATATTGTATAAAATAATTGACATAGGATGATTACAATTGAGAAAGAGGGTCTTATATATATAGTCAGGTAAGCACCCTTTCACGAATAGGCATGTCTCTAATACATGCCTTTTCTTTATTAACTAAATAACCATGAGTTAATTTACTTATTATTTATTATTATATTTATATTATTATGATTATTATTTATTATCTATTTGATCTATTTTTACGTAATTTATGTTCATAACATAATGCTAATAACTCATCTTTGTTATTTGAACCCTCTCTACTGTACCAAAAGAAATGAAAGATATCTAACTTCACCATTATTCATTATGCATTGGGAATTCTAATGTTTTCAATTGTTGCCAACAACTTGGAGATTTGGTATTACAAAATTTTACTTTTGTTGATAGGACAAATAAAGGAAATGGATTTTATTGTTAACTCACTCACTACTTGGTACACAAAAGGACTTTAGATATCTTTATTTCTTTGTTTATATGATACATAGAAACCATTAAAACTGTGAAAAAAGATGGAGGATTAATCTATTGTATGAATCAAATCAGTGTCCACTATGAAATGGCAACACCAATTTCTTTGAGAGGGCTGGACCTAAAAATATACACCATTTTTACATTCTAAGTCCACTTTAGTTGTATCCTTAAGTTCCGAGTTACATACAATGCCGAAGTTTCACTAGGTCAGCATATTTTTTTTTTTAATTTATTGAATTTGTTTTTGACTTGCAAGGGCTCATTGCAGACATCCAAATGTTTTTAAGTGCCACTCCAAACCTCTTCCAAGCCCCATGTGTGATAGTAACTACCTAAAATCAAAGTCAAAAAATATCAAAATCAATCTCTCTGTTTTTTGTATGTACAGTGGAAAGACAAAATCGTTTCAAAACTACATGTCAATCTTACTGTGTTCGTTGTGTAAACATATTAGTTAACCCAAAGACTTGAGGTTAAATAAAAAAAAAATTGAATGAGAATTTGCTGACTTGAGGTTAAATAAAATCATTTTTGAATGAGAATTTGGCAACTTGATCACAAAAACGTACTCAAAAACCCTATCCGCAAAAATCCATTCACTGTTTCAAGGGGACTAAACCTAGAATGCTAAATTCCAAGCAACAAGTCACTTCCCATTAGGAAGATTGGAATGAAAATTCATGCAAATTAAATTTTCTTTTGCTCCATTTTGAAGAAGCATAAAATCTTCTCTAGACTTTTAAAATTTTGTGCAGAAACAGAACATAGACAGACACACGTATACACACACGAAAACCATAATAACAAAAAATATTTATGTTAACATGAACTGTAGTTTCTGATGAGATCTAACGTTTAAGGTGTAGAATGACATAATAGTAAAAGGACAAAACTCGTCTCATGTTGTATTTGAAATAATTGTGGGATTTTTGAAAGTATTTGAGAAATTCAATTATAAAGTAAAACCCTCCAGATTCCTATAAGGGAGGGTGAGAAAAGACAACAACCCTCTGCACTCGGCCATGAAAGTTTAAAATGTAATCTGTGGAAACCCAAACTCATTATAATTAGGATTCATACATTTGACTTCCTCCCGAGTTCGAGTTCCAACAATATATAGCGATAAATACACAAAAACATTGTATCAGACTCAATAATCTCCAGTTTTTTGTCTTGTACGACTCTAACATTAACCCATGATAGAAATCCTTTTTACCTTGACAATCTCTCCTAGCTGATCTATTGCAGTCTCACCTAGAAATAACGTTGGAGAAAATTATGAAACACTACATGTAAGCACGATGTCCCTGGTAATATTACAAACTGCAAATTCGGTATTGATACTACACTGAAAAAAGGGCATATTGTCACCATATGGCATAATAACAATAATGAGTTTAGGGTGTTTACCTTTAAAAATAATTCTTTCAAAGCAAGGTCACATTCAACCTCTGCAACAACTATTTCTTGTCATCCTTGAAACGAATCCTTTACAAAACCTTTTCCCATCCTTTACAAACCTTTTTCCCTTTGTTTTTCAAATCGAAGACATAATCGAATGCAATAATATGTGGATTTAATGAACCTATATAATCCTTCATGGATTCTTATGCCTGAAATAAAACAGAGAAGAAAACATAGAAGAAATGGATCTGAATCCCCCTTCCCACAACAACAACTACTTGAGAAACAATGTATCGTGCGTAAGCAGTATCAGTCAACTCCATTTACAATAGCCTGAAAAGAATCAGCGGCGTACATTGCTTGTCCTTACGCTCCAGCCCGCTTCCCAGAAACTCATATTTTGGGAGCCAAATTAAATTGTGAAAATACACATTAGGTATTCTTTTGACTAGATAAAACGGTTGTCTTGGTGTATCTTGTGTTTCCGCATCCCAAAAATACATCGTGACTAGCGGTGGGGGATCCAAATGAGGTGCCGAAGGAGTCTTCACATTTCATAATGGAGCTAGGGTCATATGCCCACAAAGTGCCGAAGGAGTCTTCACAATCCATAACGGCGCTGGGGTCATATTCCTGTCCTCCACCATGCCTCGGAATTTGACTTTAAGCCTGCCCATCATCCACCACACCCGAGACTTAGATGCAGTGACTGAATGTAAAGTAGCGCAGATGATCAATGCCACTCCACCCGACCAAGCACCTGGAAGTAGTGTCGAGAAAGGGGGAGATCGATATGCTGAGTGTGATTCTTATAATTTGTAATTAAATTTATAAATAACTTAATACCAGTCGAATCAATTGAATGGTTCAAACTATTTTAATCGTCTAACACCTAAATCAAGGGCCCACAAATGTACACGTAACATAAGAGGGATTTTGATTTCAGAGGGGAACACCTTATGACGTAATTAATAATATTAATGAAATATACTTTAAAAAACAACATGTTTAAATGTAAATTAGTTAATTACATTAAAAAATATACACATACCAAAAACGATCGTGTTTAAATGTAAATTTATTAATTCCATATATGAAACAAAAAAATTGTGATTAATTGTAAATGAATTAATTACATTAAAACAATTATTTCAAATTAATAAATATAGCTCTAGTGCATAATTTTTAAAGGGTGTTGATTTTAGTGACATTTTTTGGACTTTTCCTTGCCGGAATCTGGTGGAAAAATTTGAGGTGAAATCTTGAGTTGTGTTATTTAAACTGGTTGTTTTAACTACATATATGGACTCAATGCCCTGAAAACCCCCGAGGGAACTTCGATTGTGTAGGGATTGCCCATCAAGATTATGATTTCAATAAATGCCTGCCAACTTTTAGAAAAATTAGACTAGAAAAACCCATTAGAAAAACTTCCAAAAATTCTCACTGAAGACAACTCATTTTGAAAGTGTCATAATTATTCTCAGTTTATATTCATTTGAATGGGGTTTTCACCATGAGTTTGATGGTGCAGTCCATTTCTTTATCTAAGCAGCGGAATTTTTGCTCGTATCCAAAAGAGAATCTTCTGAGGAATCTAAATGATTCCCTGGGAGGCCAAATTTGACCGTGACAGAAAAGGATCATGTTTATACTCAAATTTCACGGTTTTTCACATGAGAAATGATTATGCATGCCATTTCTTCATCTGAGTAGCCAATTTTTAGGATGTCCTAGATTTGGAGGTATAAGGTGCATTTTTTCCATGTGTTCATTAGATTTTGTTGAGATTATGATTTGATTATTAGATCCATGCATGCCATTTTGTGAGAGGATCATTGTATGCCACTTTATGCGAGAGATTGTTCCTTTGTGAAGAACTTCTTGTGGAGAGACATGCCACTCTAGTTAAGGGAGTTCTTCCTTGTATTGACAAAGAATACATCATTTAGTCATCATCATCTCGGAACATATAATGAAGCGGCCTCCCCACTCTTGATACGAGGCTCGAAGACTTAACCCGCATTGGGTGAACTCCATTATAAAGTTGTGTGTTGCTTGATTTAATGTTTTCCTTTATGTTTCATCATCTTTAAATTACACACATGTGGTTTTTCATACTCTTTCACATGCAATTCTATTAACATCATATAGTCAAATATCTTGGTTAATACTGGTAGCTGAGAGAATCTAGATCAAGCATCCCATGGGCCATATGCCTACAACCATATTTCCAAATAGAGAAAGAGAGTAGAGTGACCTCACCTTCCAGTTGGGTTTTCTCCCGAAAGGGTTTCCTAGAGCGTTTCTTGTGTCTTATATGTGTGTGTGAGCTTTTATTATGTCGTTCTCTATTTATGCATAACTTCCATTCATAAGAATGCAGTAATTACAACAAAATATACAGATCTTTAAATTTAATAGAACTCTAATATTGTAGGAATTTCAGAATTTTAATATAATATAATAAGATATATTGTGATGAATTGTCTAGTGGAATATCCACGGTAGTTTACAAATCATATTAGTATTAGAGCATGCTTCTTTGGGTATTTTGTGGAGATTTACAGGGGATCTAGGTCGATCTGGTCAAAAAGTGTAAAACCCTAATCATGGTTGACGAATCTATAGATGAAACCCGTGATCCTGCAGAGGTGAGGTTTTTGCAGCTAGAAAAACAAGTCACGGACTTAAATAACAATGTAAACCTCCTCATGGGGGACCTCAACTATAAGATTGGGATATTTGGAGAAGATGTGGATTTAAATGTAGAGGAAAAATCTAAAGGGGGATTGAGAGATCGGGAAGAAATAGAGAACCACCTAAAGAAAGAACCCAGAAAAGATCAACCTAGTTCGAGTGTCATGAAGCAATCAAAATGCTTTTTTAAAATGGAAGAAAAATTCAATATTATGTTGTACCACGAAGAGATTGAGGCTTTGAAGTTGAATTTTTTTTTGGAGAATATGGAAGTTTATTTTAGCGTTCATCAAATTAAGGAGGGACAAAATATCTCGTTCACATGACTGAAATTAGAGGGTCATGTATTGACTTGGTGGGAGAGTCATACAAAAACCCTAAGGTAGGAGGGAGAAACTCTAGTCGCTAAGTGGGAGGACTTTACAACCATCATTAAGTCACATTTGTATTCCATTGGGTATGTAGAGGAGTAGTGGATCCCATGGAAATAATTTAGGAAAAAGCTTGACCAAAGCATGCAAGATTACACCACAGAGTTTAGAAATATGGCTATAATTTTGGGTATCTCTCCAAAGATCTGGATGTACTCCTCAAGTGTTTCAGGGGTCTGCACCACCATCTACATGATTAAGTGATGTTGTTCAAGCCCAAATTAGCGTACGAGGCTTGTGTACATGCACTAGAGAGAATAAGCCTAAAGAGAGCACAATCAAGCGGATCAAAGTAGAAGGAGAATCATGATGCATATAAGGAGGTAAATAAGAAGAAAAAAGTGGGAAAAGATAAAAATACAAAATCCATAGCACATAAGTGAAAATATCCTAGAAATCACTGAAACCACTAGACTATTGATGGCCATAGAGAGGAGAAGTGATGGAAGTTGTATCCAAAGATAAACTCGAAGAAAAAGAAGAAAGATAATAAGAAGAAGAATATCGTGGCCACTGATTTGAGTAAACAAGTTGAAAGAAACTAGGATGTGGATGAGAAGATCTTCCTATGTCAGTGTGGAAGGAGGTGAATTTGAGTAGCCTTCAACAACAAGAAGAGAAAGAAATGACCAAACTCTTCCATATAAAGGCACGGGTTAAGAAGACATTGATTTGATGTTGTGTTTGACTTAGGATCACAGACAAATCTCATTGTAACATATCTAGTTAAGATGTTGGGGTTGGAATTTCGTGATCATCTAAATCTATATCCCATAATATGGGTAAATAAGGATGTAGAGTTCAAGGTAACAAAATAATGAAAAAATAGATTTTCTATCAGTGTTGATTTTATTAATGAAGTAGATCTAGATGTGGTTCCCCTTGATGTGTGTGGAATCGTGTTTGGGAGTCCATACATGTACATGCAAGATGCAATATTCATGAGGGGAGGCAACTATTACCAACTCTCAAGGATGGAAAATATTTCATCATGAACATACATAAAAGAAAGTCAAAAATTTCACTGATAAGTTCCAACCAAGCTAAGAAATTGATCAGTTCTAGCAGGAAGTATGTTTTATTGTTTTTAAGAGAAATTCAGTCTATAGAGGGGTCAGTAAGAGGTAAGGTATCGCTATAGTGGTGTACTAAGAAAAAAATGGGATAAATTTCTACAAGAATACATGGATGTGCTCCAAGAGCTTTAAGGGTTACCACCTAAGAGAGAAGTGGAACATGAGATCCAACTATTGTCAGACTACCCATTGCAAAATATTCGGTTCTACAAGCAATCTGTTATAGGAGGAAGTGAGGTGAAGAAATAATCGTAATACCTATTGGAACATGGTGTCATTTAACTGAGTACATCACCATGTGGGTCACCCATCATTATTATGACAAAGAAGGATGGGAATTGGGAGATGTATATATATTATAGGGCGTTGAACACAATCACGCTCAAGAAAAAATATCCCTTTCCCAGGATAAATGATCTACTGGATCAATTGTAGCAAGAAAAATACTTCACCAAGATGGAATTGAACTTTGTATATCACCATTTTCTAGGTAAAGAAGAAGAGACCTTCAAAACCACCTTCAAAACCAGGCAAGCTTTGTATGAGTGGTTAGTCATGTCATTTGGCCTATGTACTGCACCATCTATTTTTATGACATTAATGAATGAAATACTATGCCCTTTTATAGACTCATTTGTTATTGTCTAGTTGGATGATATATTGGTATATGGTACTACATGGGCAGAAAAAATTTCACGTTTGACGTAGGTGATGGAAATATTCAAGAAGCACCAGTTCCTAGAAAATCTCAAGATGTGTGAGTTTGTGCAACGGTATTTGGTGCATATGGGGTATGTGATCAGTGGAGGATAACTAAAGATATGCTTCCAAGCTTGAGTCCATCATGAAATGATCGGTTCCTACCAATGTTTCTGAGGTCAGGAGTTTCAATGGGAAAACAAGGCACCTGAGGAAATTCATAGCCTCATTTTCAGCAGTAGCAACATCGTCCATGCCACAACAGCAAGTGGCAAGAGTTTCCAGTGGGGAAAAGGTTAGCATAAGGATTTAAAGGAGCTAAAGAAGAACGTCATTCAGACGCTAGTTCTGGCATTACCAAACTTTTAGCAACCGTTTTAAGTGGAGACATATGCAAGTGGTTATGTTATGGGAGTTGTCATGATATATGGAGGAAGGCCTGTGTGCTAACATTATGAAGTATTTCATGAGGCAGTTATTGACTACCCTACCTACGACAAGGAGATTTATGCCATGGTGTAAGATGTGAAGAAGTGGAAGAACTATTTGATTGGAAAGGATATAGTAATCCACATAGACCACCAATTTTTACAGTACTTACAATCCCGAAGTGAGCTACAATAGACCAAGTATTACAAGTGGATGGGGTTTTTACAACAGTTTCATTTGGTGATCAAGTATAAGATTAGAAACACAAACAATTTGGTTGACATGCTTTCAAAGCCACTAAAATAAAATATCACACCTTTTGGGACTCTTATGCACATGGAGCCATTCACCCATGATACATATAGGCAGACATACTTAGAGAAGGACTTCAAGGAGGTGTATCAAAATTTGCAAAGTCATAGTCACGTGCAAGATGGTGACAACATCATTGACTACCATCTCTAGTATGGGTTACTATACATGTTAGATATGTTATGTGTTCCTAAAGGTGAGCGATTGCAGCTGATTAGAGAGGCTCACACATCTAAGGTTGAAGGGCACTATGGTGTAGGGAAGACCATAAGTAACTTGCAGAGGTATGTGTATTTGCCCAAGGTGCAAGAGAAAGTAGCTAGTTTCATAAGACGATGCATGATTTTTTGCACCAGAACGGCTAGCAATAAGAAACAAGGTATATATCACCCCTTAATTGTACCTATTCACCCTTGGGAAAGCTTTTCCATGGTCTTTATGGGAGTTTTACCAACAACCAAGAAGGTACATGACTACATATTCGTGGTAGTTGACAAGCTCAGTAAGGTGTGTTCTAATGTCCTGTAAAAAGACCGGCAGTGGGTAAAAACAAAAAAATTTATTCTTTGGAAAAGTTTGGGTGCACTTTTGGATACCAAGGAGCATCATTTCAGACAGGGGTACAATATTTGTCATTACATTCTGGGCTACATTGTGGGAGAATATGGACACAAAGTTGAAGAGATCTATAACATTCCATCCACAGACAGATGGGTAGACACAACTAGTCAAAAACACTTTGGTGTAGCTTCTGAGGAGATAAAACTATAAGAATCCAAAGACTTGGGATGAAAAATTGGTATATGTACAACATTCTTACAACAGAGAAGTCCAAAATTATATAGGTAAGTCCCCATTTGAAACTTGTTCTAGATATTTTCCACCTTCGCCTTTCGATATTACGTATGAGTAGTAAGGACGAGTGAGGGAAGATCTTACAAGAGTTCCTTTAAGGGCTAAAAAGTTTATAAAGAAGATCATGAAGATCCATCTACAGATACAAGAAACACTATAGAAATCATAGGAGAAGTATCAGGCTAGGCATGATCAACACAAAATAGAGAAATCATTTAATGTGGGCAATAGAGCATGGCTAGAGTTGAACAAGGAGAGGCTCGAGGGGTCTGGTAACAAAATCAAGGCTTCGAGGTATGGTCCCTTTGAGATATTAGAAGAGGTGGGTGATATTGCTTATCAACTCAGTTTAATACCATATATGTACATTTACTCAATTTTGAATGTAGAGAGTTTGAAACTCTATGAGCCTTCCATGTTAGACGAGGAAGACGAATAGTTGCTACCTTTGCTGGAAGATTTGACACCAGATGCTAAGGCAGAGTTGAAAAAAGATATAGTTTTGTAGAAGGGGTCTAAAAATATAAGATAGGGGCAACATGACTTTTGGTAGATTGGGTTGAAGGGACAACTTCTAGGAAAATCTAAATGGTACAGCGGGGAGAAGGTGGAGGAAAAATTTCCTCACCTCATTCAGTAAAAGCTTTTGGGGACTAAGCCTCCAAAAATAGGGAGGTGTGATCTGGATTAGATAATTATATTGTTTTTCATCCATCTCAATGCATTTAGAGTGGAAAAGTGGATGAATCAACTCATGGGACCATTTTTACTAGTGGGACCCAGTTTGGAAAAATGGGGTTTGAAACCTTTCGGTAGTGTTTTGAGGCATCAAATGAAATTTTTTGGGGGTAAATCTTTTCCAATTTAGCGTCTCACCTTTTTGTGCTAGTATACACACAAAGACCTTTCCAATGATGCAAGAATAGTGTGAATTAAAGTTTGTATGCGAAAGTTATGCCACTCAACAGTTGGCCTTCCTATTTTCACCACCATGGTTCTAGAGGATGTTGTGTCAGCCCCCATTATTCATGGAAAAGGGGCTAGGCACATGGTTGTGCTATAAGATATGCTAGAAGAGTCTTTATTGTAACTCTGGTTAAAACTTGAGGTAGTCAGACTTAACCACTAATAGGCTATTGGGATGTGTTTTAATCAGGCGACTAGGACGAAGAGGCATTCCATTCTTTCAAGTCCATATGTTCCATAGCTGAGAAAAAATAGATGAGAGAGATAGGAGATAGAGAAAACAGAGAGTATTTGTGCACTACAGTAGCCCATGGGACACATGAATTACTTATTTGTACCTACATCCATATTTCTAAACAGAGAAAGAGAGTGGAGCAACCTCACCTTCCAGCTGGGTTTTCTCTTTAAAGGGTTTCCCAAACCATTTATTGTGTCTTATGTGTGTGTGAGAGCTTTTATTATGTTATTCTCCATTTCTGCATAATTTTCATTCGCATGCATGAACTAATTATAGTAAAATCTACATGTTTTGAAATTTAATAGAATTGTAATAGTGTAGGAATTTCATATTTTAATATAATATAATCAATTATGTTGTATCAAACCATCGAGTGGAATGTCCATGGCATTTTATGGATCAAATATTGATTTCAGAAATATATCATACATTTTTCAAACTTTGTTCCATCTTTCTCATCAATTTGGTGACATTTAACTCTTCACATAACTTGTTCTTGTCATATACACAACATCAACTAGAACCTCCTCATAAGCTCACAAAACACAGACCACTAATTTTCAACATAAAGCAAATGGCATCAAGATTTTTTGTGCTTCAAAACTTTTTATTATTGAACCTTGATCACCGTGTTTCTTTCAAAATCTATTTTTCCTTAGAAATGAGTCCACAAACTCCCAAAAACTATAAAAATCAAATATTAAACTAAATGTTCTACAAAATTACTTCTCAATGGTGCACTCTACAAATTTCCCAACTCCCAACAATGATTCTACATAATGCTTACTGTTGAATTTTTAAGTGTTCTATATATTGACAAAAGTAGAATGTTCATAACACTTTAAAAAAATTGACCGAGTCTAACTAGACTCAAACCCATGACTGTCACTAAATGAAAAATACTACATAACCAACTCAACCTATATATTGAGTACTGACAAGTGGTAGAGACTTATTATACATATTCATATTACAACGTCCAAAACTAAAATGGGTATCAACCCCCCCGTACGACGAAAAATATCTTTGAAGGCTCAAACTCTCCACTGATTATTACATAATCATACCACTACTATAGAACTCAAGCTTGACGATTACATCCATTTGTCCAATACACAGTCAACTTGGATGTCCATTCTCCATATCTTGGTTATGCCTTGGTGGCAAGCCACATCATTAGAAAAATGAAAACTTATAACTAGAACAATGAATGGCATTCGTTGTCAGGCTATAAAGCCACAAATATGTTAGACTCAACCTTCATTCTAAGCTTATAACCAATCAGTTGTCGACCTCATACATGTATTATTTTTTCTTCTTGACGAACTCGCTTTTGGCTTTTGTGGAGTCTACGATCAATCTATATATCTATTGGTTTAATTCTCTTGGGCTAACAACTCCAACCATGTGGAGCCATAATATACACCTATAGTGTGAGATATTAATTCTTACGACCATGCCCATGTGACCACCTTATGACCTCCATTGTGACTCAAGGATTAGCTCTTTATTCAATGTGACCATACTAATGGTGACCAAATTTTATCACAATATGACCTTCATTATGACCTTAAGGGCTCAACTTGTTTTTCAATGTGACCGTGCCAATGTGGATAAGTTTTATCACAATATGACCTCCATCATGACCTTAATGGCTTAGCTCTTTTTCCAATGTTGCCACCCCCATGTGACCTTGTCTTAGGGGCACATGGTCACTCACATGATGACCTCATGATGACATCATCATGCCATGTGGAAATCCATGAGGGGTGACACATGTCACCCAATTTTGATTGTTTTTCCAACAACAAATTGAAATTTGGACATGCCACGTGGAAGTCCCTCGAGGTACCACATCATCCTATTAAAGTATCCTCATCCAACCAAAACATGCAACATCATCCTTATTGCTACATCATGTCTGACTATGTAGGCAGGCCATATCACTAAAAAATCATCCAACAAAATGTTGCCATGTGTCATCCTTACTACTATGTCATGGGTTACTATTTAGGTTTGCCACATCATTTCCAAACATCCAACCAAACAATGTCATATTTCATAATGGGATCGATCACCATGGCATTGATGCTTCTAGTTAACTAGTGTACATGTTGGCATATATTTGTCTTTTTATTTGAGGAAGGTGCATTATCTTTAATTACATTAAACTTCATGCATGTTTGTTCACCATCCACTGTGGATTTAATTAATGAGCCATGGATCCACCCAAAAGTTGTGCACAATTTAACATATTAATGTTGGTGGTTTTTTTCCCTATAACTCTAGTCCTTTACAAGTGCTATTTTTCAAATGGACACAAATTCTCACTCGAGATGAGTTTTTCAGAGTGAAATATACCATTGGAAAGGTATTAATGAGGAATACCAAACCATGATGTTCATAATATCATTAGGTCATCATAACCTTGCAAACATCTAAATAAGATTGATACCTCTTTTGACTTCACTTGATGAGGTAATACAAGAGATCTAGTTGTCATATTACTTGATTTGATTCATGAATGACACTGTTGTTGTATTGGGAATCCCCTTTAACATCGATGACATTGTTGTTGTATTGGAAATCCCTGTTGACATCGATGACATTTTTTGTCATCAATGACAACATTATGTGCAACATATCTCCTTGGATCAAGACTACTCCCATAACATACCCACTCACATCGGTCTCCACTTTTAAGGGTTGATGCAATTTGGTTAATGTCAGAACAAGTTCTTGACCGATATCTTTCTTTAACTCCTTAAATGATCTTTGCTAACCCTTTCCCCATTGGAAACACTTTCTGCTTATTGTTATGGTATGGGATGGTGCTATTACCACTGAAAATGAGACTATGATTTTCCTCAGGTGCTATGTCACCCCAAAAAAAATAACAACCTGAAAAGAATTAGTAGGAACTGACCATTTCATAATGGCCTTCATCATTGTAGGATAAGTCTTCAACTCTCCTCCACCTACCACATACCCCATATACACCAAAGACTATTATACAAAATAAAATTTCTCTATATTTGCTAGTAGTTAGTGCTTCTTTAATGTCTCTAGCACTTGCATCAAATGTGAGGAATGCTCCTCCCAAGCAACACTATATTCCAGTATATCATTGAAATATGAAATAGCAAATGAATCTATAAAAGTGTCTAATAAATCATTAATTTATATCATAAATGTGCCTAGTGAATTTCATAGAACAAATGGCATGGCTAACCATCCATACAAACCTTTCTTGGTTTTGAAGGATGCTTTTTTGGTCTCTTCTTATTTGGCTTGAATATGGCGATATCTAGACTTTAAGTCCAGATTGGTGAAGTATTTCACTTACTACGATTGATATAGAAGATCATCTATCCTAGGTAGGGGTTACCTATTCTTAATCTTGATTTTTTTCAATCCCTCATAATCTATACACATGCGAAGTCCTATCCTTCTTTGGCACAATTATGATGGCTTACTCACATGGTGATGTACTTTGTGGAATAACACCATATTATAATAGTTGTTGTAACTATTTATTCACCTCATTTTCTTCTATAATAGATTTCCTATACAACGCAATGTTTGGAAATGGGGAGTTTTACAATAGTTGGATCTTGTAATCTACTTCCCTCTTAGGTGGTAAGCCTTTAGGCTCCTAAAAAACATCCCTATATCCTAGTAACAACTCTTCTAGTTGCTTTTTTGTTTCGTAGTACACCCTTATAGGGGTTTCTTTTCTCTTGTTGACTCTTCTATATATTGATTCTCTCTTTAAAAAAATAGAAGAAACTTCTTGCTAGAACTAATCAATTCCTTGGCTTGGTTGGGACTTACCCACAAAATTTTTAAAATGCCTTTGTGTGTGTTAATAGTGAAAACATTTCCATACTTGATGAGTTGGTATTGGTTGGATATCCACATGAATATTGAATCTAACATGTACATGTTCATGTAGGGACTTCCAAACACCACTCCACATACATCAAGGGAAACAACAACTAGTTCTACTTCTTCAAAAAATAGACACTAATAGCAAATCTAAGTTTTCATTTTTTTTTACCTTTAGCCTTGCATCCTTATCTACCCATCCCAATGGATATGGGTTTGGATGATCATGAACTTCCATTCCAAATTTGTTGAACATCTCTATTGCAATGATATTCAAAAAATCCTAAGTCAAACAGAGAAATAATATTTTTCTTCCTAACTTGTATATTTATGTAGAAGAGCTTGGTCATTTCTTTTTCTTCCTATTGTTAAAATATACTCATATTCACCTCCTTCTACACTGATGTACACATGATATTCTCATCCATGTTCGAGTTTCTTTCAATCTGGTTGTTTGAATCAGTGTCCATGATATTATTCTTCTTATTATCTTTCTTTTCCTTCTTTGATTTAAGCTCTAGATGCAACTTTGAGCACTTCTTTGTATGACAATCAATATTACAATGCTTGTAGTGGTTACTAGGATCCTTGCACATCTGTTTTGTGGCTACTGTATTTTTATCTTTTCCTCCTTTCCACTTCTTCTTTGATCCACCAAATTTCATTTTATTCTTGCCTGTGTTCTCAAAGTATTCTGCCTATACACAAGCCTTGTCTACTAATATAGGCTGAAACAACATCACTTACTTCTACATATGTCTTTATAGAACACCAGATACATGAGGAGTACATCTGGGTTCTTTGGGTAGATACCTAACATTATGGCCATATTTTTGAACTCTATGTGTACTCCTATACATTATGCCCTACATCTTCCTAAAGTAACACCACCAGATCTATTGGTCCTCTACATATCCAATAGGGTAAAATTGTGACTTTCTGAGGGTTATAAAGTCCTCCGACCTAGTCACTAGAGGATATCTCTCCAACATCAAGGCCTCCATGTGTCTTTTCCACCTAGTTAGGGCATGGCCCTCTAATTTGAGATGAAAAAATGAAATGTTGTATTCTTCCTCTATATGATGAACACTAGAATAAAGTTATAGTTGGTTCAACTAGCGATTTAGCTTCAAAGTGTTGATCTCACCTTAGTACAACTTGATCATATTGACCTCCGCTTCCATTTCAAATATGGATTATGAATATTTAATGGCACTCAAATGTTGATATATTTTGGTTCCTTTATCAACATCATTTTCTATTTCTTCCCAAAATATAAATCTCCCCTCTCATCAATCCTCTAAATTAGAAACCCCATATTCTTGGAATAGCCCCTGCTTATTCCTTAGCACTGATAAGAGGAGATTAACATTACAAATTATATATGTAACTTGTTATTTTAGCCATGAAAACCTCTCCTCTATAGGATCATGAGGGTTATTCACAATTTTTCTAGCCAAGAATAGGGTTTTATGACTTTTGGCTTCACCGATCTAGACCCCCTACAAATATCTAGAATATGCCCAAAGAAACATGCTCTGGTACCAATACAATTTGTAATTTTTTTTTGATATTCCACTTGACAATTCGTCACAATAGATGTTATAAATTATACTTAAACATATGAAATCTACACTATGAGGTTTATTTTTTGCTAGATTTATGGATCTATAAATTATAGTTTATTTTTTGTGCATGAAAATTAATATTATTCATAAAGTAGAGAACAATTAAATAAAAAATTACAAACCAATATTTGACATAAGAGATAACTTGAGAAACCCTTTCGTGATAAAACCCAACTAGAAGGTGAGTTCTCTTTGCTCTCTTTCTATGAATAGAAAATGTGTATAAGAATAAGGAAAATAAGGATTGTGGCTACTGGATTATTATAGTTCACAAACACTCCCTGTTTTCTCTCTCACTATCCCTCTTCGCTACTATGATCATCTATTAAACAAATTCAATAAAAAATAATGAACCCTGTTTTCCTCCTAGTGGCCTGATTATAACACAACCCAATAGGCTGCTAGTGGTTAGGTTTGACTACATCAACTCTTAAGAAGAGTTAAAATATGGATTTCTCTAGAGTCTTTTTCATCATGATCATGTCGTTGGCCCCTTTTCCCTGAGTAATGGGGGTTGACATGGCATATTGTCAAATTATGGTTGCAAAAATAGAAAGATCAACTAGTGAGTTGCATAAATTTTGCATTATACAGACTCTAATTAGAAAGGTCTTTGTGTGTAGAATAAGAAAAAATGATGTAATGCTAAATTGTCAAAATTTTACCCCCAAAAAGACATCATTTAATGCCTAAAAATGATCCTGAAATGTTTGAAAACTTGATTTTCCAAACTGGGCCCCATTGGTAAAAATAGTTTTATGAACTGATTTATCAACTTCTCTACTCTAAAATAATTGATATGGATGGAAAACAATATAATTATCTAATCCATAATAGATATTAATGCAAGAGTATATCAAACAATGGTTAAAAGATGCTTAAGAGAAAAGAATAATCCTAAATGACTTTTGAGTTACAAAAAGAAGTTACAACAATTATGGCTCCTCCAAATGATCAACATTTAGAGAAGGCTTTAGCAAGTAAAGAAAACCCCTCATTAAGCTCCATCCCTCTCATATTCCTATCACTTAGAAATAATCCAATCTTCCATTATAGAGCCTTTTTTAATGTCAAATGTTGAATGCTAAGTATATATTACTTTACCTTTCTATTTTTTCCATCTACTTTTATGTCCCATGGGAGGAATGTACTAGTCCATTTAGGCAAAAACATTTCATATCTACAAATATTAATATTATTTTCTCATAATTTCTATATTTAAATCTCTGTAAAGAACTACCTAGAGCATATAGCTAGTGTGATCTATGACTTTGATATTGAAACAAAAGATTTTAGGTGTGTGTCTCGTTAAAACCTTTATAATTTTAATTGAGCGATAATGTAAAGTTTTTTTTACAAAAATGGTTCTTTTTATTTCATATTTCTAATTAATATGTTGTTATTTATTATGTGCTATATTGGAACTAATGTGTTATGAAATTTGTGATTTTATTCTTTTATGTCCTATATTATAATCATCATTATAAACATTCATTTTCTTTAAAGAAACATGGTCCTATGTTAGACATTTTCATATCTATTAAATTAGAAAGAAGAGTATCACCTCTAAAAAACAAAGAAGGAATTTTTCCCTGTAACATTCTTTCCAGGATTTGAACAATCTTAGAGATTAACATGTCCTAATAAAATATGATAATATCATACAGAAATGTCAATAATAATGTTTCATGGTTCGTTATATGAGAAATACTAATATGAAAAAATAAATTACCATCCAAAATAGTGTTTGAGGAGTGCTCCTTCTATAAGGGTGCAACTCTCTTCTTCATTATTTTGGTCCAAAATCAATATGTGCATACTTAGGGGTAATTGATTTTAATATTCCAAGTTGATTGAATTTGCATTTTTTATCTTTTCTTAATGTGTGCGTCTTAGTTTAATATTTTGTCTATGGTAGTTAGTTTCAAGTGAACCCAATGCAAAATTATAGGAAGGTCATTGGCTAAGTGAATTAGAAACCATTCTACTCAAGGTTTTCTATTGTTGCCTTATTTTTCAATATGGTTATCTAGCTCTTTGCACCATTTAGTTGTCTTACAAATGATGTCATGTTTAATATTATTAGAGAAGTAACAACAAGAGGCTTATGGAGTAGAATAAAAGGCCTTTATATGGTGAATTCCTTGATAGACACTTGAAGAGTCAATTTTATAGTTTAAAAATGAAAGAAGATGCAAAAATTTCAAATCATTTAAATGTATCTAATACTTACATATGTCAGTTGAATAGTATGTATGTTAAAATCAATGACGAAGATAAGGAAGTTACATTATTATCTTCATTTCGTGAATCATGGGATCATTTGGTCACTTCCATTAGCTTGTACAATTGATACACTTGACTATGATTATGTAGTAGGAGCATTGTTGTATGAGGAGGTGCAAAGTAAATCTAGTATTGAAACATCCACACCAAAAGTTATGGTAGCTAGAGGTTTGTCAAGAGAAAAATGAGAGACATTGAGAGGCATATAAATCAAATTCAAAAGCAAGAAGAGTAATATCAAATTTTGTACTATAACAAATAAGAGTATATCAAGAAATATTTTTGGAAGAGGAAGTTCTAGGGAAGAATCTAGAAATGAGGAAATCTGGTTGAATTGGGTCTAGGTATGATTGATGAAGTTTTTTTTATTATTAACATAACTCAATACTATGAATAATGGTTTTTATATTTTGGTGCTTCTCATCA
Source organism: Pinus taeda (assembly GCA_000404065.3). NCBI lineage: Eukaryota > Viridiplantae > Streptophyta > Pinopsida > Pinales > Pinaceae > Pinus > Pinus taeda. The sequence goes on from APFE030744151.1 coordinate 41,620, forward strand.
TGTGTCTAGATAGAAGTTGTTATTTTTCATATGAAGTTAGTAATGGTCGTATTGTTCTTATGGGAAATAAAAATTCCTATAAGGTTGTTGGGGTTGAAAGCATCAAAAGTAAAATTATTGATGGTAATATAAGGACATTGGCAAAGGTTAGACATTTTCCTAACCTATATAGGAATTGATTGTTTTTAAGTTTTAATTCTGCAGGTTACAAATTTACATGCCAAGGTGGATCGCTAAAGGCGTCACAGGGTTCTTTGGCGGTTATGAAGGTTACAAAGATTGGAAACCTTTACAAGATGGAAGGAAGTCATAAATTAATGAAATAGTTGTGGTATATGAGGAAGTGAATGTATAGACTTATTTATGGCATTAGTGACTAAGTGCAAATTACCTACAAATTTGAAATCTTTGAATTTGAATTGTTGCAAACAATCTGTGTTTGGAAAGTATTGTAAATATAACTTTAAGGATGCCAATCACATTAATATAGGTATTATTGATTATATCTATTCAAATGTTTTGTGGTTATCCACTACAGTTTCTTTTGAAGTATCGTCATATTTTATAGAATTTATAAACTATTTCTCTAGAAAAGTGCAGGTTCATGTCTGTTATGAAACCAACTCACAAAAAGATAGAAAATATAGATCAACGCCTTACAATTTAGCCTCTTCGAGGGGGAAACCTCCTTTACATTCCACAAATGAACAATTCTTGGATGATACAAATGACAAAACCTCCTTTCTATATATAGGAGTCTAAGGGGTCACAATATAACCAAGCCGACCTAACGATAATAATATAAAGGCACAAAAATAACAATAGTGGGATTCTATGGGGCAAAATAATAATAGTAAGGGATACAATGACAATAGTAATGGGGGAATCACTAGTATTATAGGGACCTAACATGCTCCTGTCCTTCAAAAAAGTGTTGTCCTCAACACTTGAGTAGTTCTGGATGCTTCTGTATAAAATTCTCATCCTCCCATGTGGAATCTTCAACGGGTAAGTTCTTCCACTTGATGAGATACTTTGAAATTGATCGATTTCGCAGCTTTCGAGTTTTTATTTCTTTGACTGATTCAGGTTCCAATATGATTTTTCCTTCCTCATCAAGTTTTGGCAATATTGTTTGAACTAGAATCTTGTCACTTATAACCTTCTTTAAGCATGAAACATGGAAAACTAGGTGCACTCGGGAAGCTGCAGGAGGCTCCAATTTGTATGCCATAGTACCTATCTTTTGCAACACCTTGTACGTACCATAATACTTTGGTGATAATTTATTATCCTTCTTAGCTTTCTTGAGCAACATTTGTTTATATGGTTGTAGTCATAGGAATACCCAATCACCTACATCAAAACTTCTTTCGCTGCAATGTTGATTTGCCTACTACTTCATTGTATTCTGCGCCAAGGTGAGGTTATCCTTTAAGAGTTGAAGAACTTGTTGTTGATGCTCGATGTGATCTTCCACAACTTGAACGTTAGAAGTTTCTCTTAAATATGATGTGATGGATGGTGGATGATATCCATAAGGTTCCATAAATGGGGTCATTTTTGTTGCAGTATAGAAGGAAGAGTTATACCACCATTCAGCCAGAGACAACCATTTGACCCATAATGTTTGTTTATCAGATACAAAGCAACGAAGATATCCTTCCAAACATTTGTTTACTATCTCAGTTTTCCCATCAGATTGAGGATGATAAGATGAGCTATGAGCTAAGTGAGTACCAAGACAAGAAAATATATGTCCAAAAATTTTCAGTGAAAATGGATCTTTGTCGCTTACAATAATCTGTGGGTTTCCATGTAGCTTTTGAATTGTTTCCATAAATGAAATAGAAACTATACTCACTTTAAATGGATGAGATAATGCACAAAAGTGTGCATACTTGGTGAGTCTGTCAACTACCACCGTGATAACACTCTTTCCTTCGGACTTGGGTAAACCTGTGATACAATCCATTGAAACCTCCTCCCAAGGTTGGCTTGGAATTGATAAAGGTTGTAATAGTCCTGGGGTCTTAATTGTTTCAACATTATTTTGTTGGAAAACCAAACATTCCACCACAAACTTTTGAATATACAATTTAAGGCCATCCGAAAAAAAATCCTTCTTAACCCCGTAGTAGGTTTTTAGAAATCCCAAGTGCCCTCCTAAGGGTGAGGTGTACAATTCCATAATAATCTTTTGTTTGAGTTGGGAATTCTTACATAGGTATAACCGATCCTTGTACCATAACGAATCATTTTTCCAGCTAAGTGTATCAGATGTATTGGGATCTTGTTGTATCTTTTGAATGAGTTCCCACACTTCCTCATCATTCATCCATTCATCCCTTGCTTCGTTTATTCAATCTAGTTGGATAATAGAAATGGCACAAAGAAATGCTTCCACATCCTCATCCTTTCTTGAGAGTGCATCTCCACAACATTTTTCTTCCTTTTTTTGTAGATTATTTCAAAGTCATAGTCCAACATCTTTGTGACCCATTTTTGCTACTCTTCTGAAGATAATCTTTATTCTAAAAAGTATTTAGGACTATCATGATCTGTTTTGACCTAGAATTGTCTTCCCATTAGGTAGGGTCGCCATTCCTTAAGTGCATGTAGTATTGCCAGCATTTCCTTCTCATAAAAGATTTGTGCAAATGCTTTCCTTTGATTGGATGACTTTCAAAAGCAATGGGTCTTTCTTCTTGCATTAAAACAACACCAATTCCATTTCCTGAGGCATCACATTCCACAATAAAGGTTTTTGTGAAGTCTAGTGTAGCTAAGACTGGTGCTTGGCACATTGCCTCTTTAAGACTTTCAAAGGACTTTGTTGCTTCTAGAGTCCATGAGAATGCATCTTTCTTCAATAATGTTGTTAGAGGTGCTTCTTTTCTCCCATAATTCTCAAAAAACTTGCGATAATACCTTGTCAA
>APFE030744159.1:4050-19425 GCA_000404065.3 Pinus taeda
AGAGGATTAATGAAAGGCAATGGCTCTGTTTCATGAGATTCATGTGGTTGTGAGTGTAGAAAATGTGTCTCTTATGTTTCATATGTATCTTGTTATGTTTCATAATTCATTTCATGTTCATTTCCAGTGAAATTTTCTAAGTTAGCTAAGGTAGAATTCAATTTTATTGTTCTGCCTGTGGGAAAATTTCATGTACAGTGTTCATTCTTCTGTTGAAAGGGATTCATGTTGTCCATGCCCTTTTCACCCTCTTAATCAATCTCTCCATTCCACACTATCTTAAACTAAATTGCTAGGCTTTCCGCCTATCTTGCCTCACGAAGTAATCCGTGCCTTTGTATTAAGTTCTCTGTTCAATAAGGTCCATTGGTCCCATACCATCCCAGAAACACATTCATTCATAAAAAATCATTTCTTGTATCCGTATTTCACTTACTAGCCTAAGATAAATAGTTCAATGTAAGTCATCTCAGGCCTTTTCGTTTATCTATTCACTGAGTGTGACTCGGAGAGAGCCCTCTCCTGTTCTGGTAGGGCTAGCTACCAGACGGAGCGTGGTTTGTGGTTACCCTGAATTTTGCCTTCTTTCAGCCTAAGGCGGATTTAGGTGCTAACAGGCCCAAAAAACAGCGATTTGTGTTAGGACTGATTGAGATAAAATTACTCTTCCAGCCATTGATAGGAATTTAAATTCCCATAACGATATCCTTTTGTAGTACCTATCTATTAGCCATTACCAATCCAATTTTGAGTAACCTTTTGCTTTTAGTTGGAAGCCTAAATATTTTATTCCATGCCTTATGGAGCGCGCCTCTATTCCAAAGAGAGAGGATAACCAATCTACTAAATCCATGTAGACATCATTATGGAGAAAGACTGACTTATGTTCATTAATTTGCATACCTGTGGTCTTTTGAAAACGTCTTAAAATGTCATATAAGCATGTCCAGGTGAATCTGCATAACATTGCAAAAATGAGTATATCATCCACGAAAAGGTTGTGTGAGATATAATTGCTTCTGCAGATCCTCAGAGGCTGGCACCTTTTTTCACTAACTGCCTTGTTTATATGGAGACTAAGAGTATTCATTGCCAATATAAACAATAGAGGGGAAAGTGGGCATCCTTGATGCAGTCCCCTTTCGGCTGGAAAATAAGAGGATGGTATCCCATTTATAATGACTGCATAGTTCACCCTCTCAACACATGCCATGATCCACTCTATTATTTTTGCATTGAGACCAATCTTTGCAAGTAAGCATCTGATGAAGCCCGAATCTAGGCAATCGTATGCCTTTCGAAGATCAATTTTCAGGATAACTGCTTCACTTTTTTTAGACTGCATAGAAAATAAGCTTTCTTGTGTGTTTGCAACAGCGTCCAAGATATTTCTTCCTTTTAAAAATCCATGTTGATCCTTTGTGAGAAAATTTGATAAAGTCACCTTGATTCTTTCAGCAATAATTTTCGAGATGATTTTGAAAGAAATGTTACAGAGGGATATCGGCCTCCAATCTTGAAAAGATTCTACTTCCCCTTTTTTCAGGATGAGGGAAATTAGAGTTGAGGAGATATTCTGGTGAATACTTCCTGATATTTTGGCACCTTCTACCATCCTTAGCAAATCGTGTTTTATGAAATCAAAAAATCAGATGAAGAACTCAATGGTCCAACCATCTGGGCCTGGAGATTTATCCTTCTTGAAAGATATCATTGTTTGTAGCAGTTCTTCCTTCGTGATTGGCTGAAAGAGGAGCTCATTTTTTTCATCATCAAACATTTTTGGAAATAAGTCAATGCCCCATAAGATGTCCTGGATTCTGCAATCCTCTGATCTCTTATAATGATTTTGAAAGTATTTCACAGCCTCATATGAAATGTCTTGTTGAGAGTATAGATAACCCCCTTTTCCATCACTGATCTTCCAAATTGAGTTTTTTTCACGCCTTGAGCTTGCAAACCTGTGGAAAAATTTTGTGTTCCTGTCCCCTTCCTCTAACCAGATAGCCCTGCTATTTAGTCTCCAAAAAGCTTCTTCCTGCTCCAGGATTTTTTGTTTTTGTCTTTTAAGCTCACTCATGCGACATCTTGTATTGAAAGGAAGTGAATGTGTAGCCATTTCCACAGAACAGCTGTTCAACTCCCCTTGAATCTCCATAAGGTTTATTCTATTTTGAATCCTCTTTTTGATCTGCCATTCTTTGACAATCTTTTGCATATGACAAAGTTTTTCCCTGAAGGTCAAAAACGGGGGTCTATTACCAGTTGCAGCTAGTTCTTTCCAAGTTCCTTTCACAACATCATTGAAATTTGCTTCTTCTAGCCAAGACCTATTAAATTTGAAAGAGTACCTGCTTCTGAATGTCTTTTCTCTCCAGCTTAATAGAATTGGCCTATGGTCAGAGATAAACACATTTCCAATTGTTGAGAAGGTCATGCCCAATTTATCTATTATGCTGACATGTAGAATGAACCTGTCAAGTCTTTTTGCTATATATGCCCCATCACTCCTTCCATTATCCCATGTCGGGAGCATTTTGGACGGTCTAATGTCAACAAGATTTATGTGTAATAATTCAAATCTTATACGGTCTGCTAGAGGGTCTTTCTTCCTGATAATTCCCCAAGATTCATCAACATTTAAAGTAGCATTTAGATCTCCTGCAATCATTAGAAACTCAATTTCTAAGATTTCTGATGCAAAAAGTTTTTCCCAAAATGGTATTCTATTTTTGAAAGGAGCATAAATGTTTAGAATGTTGATTGGGCATTCTTTCCCTCTAATTGAAGCTGATATAAGAATGCCCACAAAACATCTGTACACCTTTGCTCTGACCCAATCCGGATTCCATAAGACCACCAGGTCCCCTGAAAGCCATTTGCATTCAAAGCAGACATATGCCAAGAGGGAAACATTTTCCTGAAATAGGATATAGATACATGAGAGTTATGCATGGTTTCTTGGATAAAAATTATTTTTGGCTGTTCTGAATAGAAAAAATTCTTTAATTCCAAAAATTTTCGGCCTGCCCCCAGACCCCTTACGTTCAAGGATATAACGAAAGTCATTTAGTTGTATTTTCAGCTCTGCTTGCTCTAAGAGGCCCTTCTTGTGACATATCAATTATGGGTACATCAACGAGGGAAAGATTCCGGACTGCTCTGCCAGCTACATCTTCTCTTCCCCTGAAATGTCTACTTCCCCTATTGTTTTTCCTTCTCACTATAATGTTTTTTGCAAAATTTGGACTTATATGAGGAGAGGATGGTTTTCCAGGCTTATGAATGGTTAAGGGTTCAAATTCAAGTGATTTTTTACTTAAGAGATAATCCAGATCGCTGCTGATTGAATTTGATGGGGATGAAATAGGGGAATTTAGCGGTGTTGGTGAGACCATAGGTTCCTTTCCTTTTTCAAAAAGGTATCTTTCCTTTCTTGGAGACGATGAGGAAGAAGGAATATAGGTGATATGAGGGTCCAGGTTTGCAACTTTGGATGGCTGAGGAACTAGAGGGGGGGAGGGGACTTCTTTATCAATAGCGAGTTCCAGGGGAGGCATGGAAGGGAGATAGTCAGCCATTTTATCAGATGGGGTTTCTGACTTTTCTGCAATTTCCGGGATGATGCTCTAACTCTGAGGGTGTGTAGACGGAGAAATTATACAAAGGTTTTCTTCTGGATTAATAGCTGCTTGCAGATCACTATATTCTGATGAAGATAAGCTTATTGCAGGGGATGGAATCTCTTTCCTATGATTATTTAATCCAAACTTGGATTTTCCATGATGTAGATTATTCAAAAAAGCAGGGTGCCGAGGGAAGTTTTTGATTAGGTGCCCCCTCTTATGGCATGCTGAGCATCTAAATGAGACTCCCCAGAAGTCCAGTCTCTGGTTAATTTTTAAGTCTCTCCAAGATATCTCTATATTGTCTGGAAATACTCCCCTGTAGGCTTTGTCTATGAGTACCCAGGCTACACGTTTGTCTTTTTCCCCTAAACATCTGGGATCGACATAAACACATTTTCCTATTGCATTCCCTATTTCTATTAAGGTCTCCTTTGATCACAGCTCCAGTGGTAGACCAAGAGGTTTGATCCAAATTAAGTTATTAGAGGGGGTGTTCTTTAGCGGGTTGTAGCCAATATACCACTTATAAAGTGCTATAAAACTCCTTCCCTGTACCCATGGACGGTTTTGGATAGCTGCCAGGTCACTTGCACTCAAAAAATGAAAACAATACCATTCTTTCATCAATTTCACTATAATGGGGGAATAGCCGATCAGAGGTTTCCATTTAAATACTATCCACTTCCTCATCTCTGCGTCATCCATTTCTGGAAAGTGCCATCGGCCCACGAGGGCTAAATCTTGAAAAATTTCTATGCGATCAGACAGGTGGATATTATCCAGCTTGATCACTGCTAGAGGAGGGGCGGTTTTAATAGGTTTTGTATTCTTATTATAGCAGTTTGAGGCATCGAAATCGGCATATTGATTTTGCCAAAAGTATTTCTGCTGAACAACCTTTTGTTTGCCTTTTCTAAAATTTCCAGCCTTTGATAGGCCACCACTATCCACGTCCTTAGAAGGTAAGGACGGATGTACAACCACATCATCCAACGTGTCTTTCCAGTCATTTGACAACATGGCAACACTATGACGGTTTTCGGCTTGAATGGAAGCTAGGATCATTGCCTCCGTGACCGATGCATTTGACTCGGGATCCATCATTTCAAAATCCCCTTCTGTCCTAAAGGTTGTACTAAGAGAGTCCTTATTAGGATCTTCTAGATCGGGAGATAAAACATGCAGTGAATGTACACTTGTCCATTTCTGATTAAAATACCCAGAGAGTAAATGCCCAAACCAGAAAGCAAGGACTATGCTGACTAGATGACTGACAACAGGAAGTCTCGGGAATTAGAATTTTCGATTTCCCATAAGATAATAAATTCCCAAAAGTCCAGTTGTCTTCTGAATTTAAGGAAAGGTGACGATTACATGACGTAGTAAGCAATGGAAAGGCTGGAAGATTTAAAAAACGACGGCTTCTATCAACCCAAGATGTCAGACATTAACCCAAAAGGTACCAATTCTTTCCTCCAAATGATTTGAGGCTGAAACTCTCTACCCGAGACAGATTCAGGGAAGAAAGGAAAATAAACTGAAAAATTTTCCGGTTCTCGGAAAGATGAAGCCTGGCCGGAATAACCAGGAGGCAGGAGAAAATAGGTTTATCCTTGATTTTTGAAAGTTTCATAACGAAACCTCAAAGCATCCAGTGCAACAACAATATATCTCAAAAACACACCACCATGAACCAAATTTGAAATGGATGTCTTGATAGGGTTTGTATATTCCAAAACAATTCTTTAATCTATCAATGGAGAACCATGACCAGACCAAATTTATAGACCTTAACATAAGGATTTGAGCATAAAACTAGGAAAATAAGAGGCCTAGGGAAGGTAAATTCAGACTTCTAGCAGAAAACGAAATTCAGAGAGAAAATTGAAATAGTAGTTCAGAGTTCATAACTCATATGAAGTCTAAAAATCCTTTTTTTTTCCCTAAATTTACAGCTTCCATACAGAAAAAAAGTCTATCCTTTTATGATATATTATGGTAAAAACAACTGACTTGTAAAGCAGCGAGTGATTTCCCGAGTGAAGAGCACCGCCAAACCGAGCAAGAAGCCTGAACTGAGCTATACTCCGCAAAAACATAAAGTTTCCGCACTATCTGGCCATTTACTGTCGCTCAGAAAGAAAACTAAAGGCATCGCCAACCAAAATGCTAAATGTCTCCTAGAGCACTTTTCCAAAGGATGAGATAGGACGAAAAATAAGCAAGGGACATGCAACAAAACGGGTCAAAGATTCCGAGAGAAAACTATAGACTCAAGACAAAGGAAAGTTGGCTAAGCAGGAAAGACAAAAGATAAGTTGAGAATTCGAGCTGATTGAAATTAACAACGTCAGTGAAAAATGGCGAGAAAGGGAATGTTTAAAACTTGCACACCCCGCATTTCCTTGGACAAAACACATTTTCTGAGAGGATAACACGTTTGAGCCTACAAACCAAGCATTAACCATGTCTGTGCACGTAGCGTTTCGTCTTGAAGCTCCTCCATTTTTGAGAGGGTGACACGTCTGAGGCTAAAAGAAACCAAAACTACAAACTCTTACTATGCACATAGCCTTCATGCATCCACCCTTTAATTGTTCTAGCTTCAGGTCTTTCTGCTATTGGACTGAAAAAAGCAAGCGCTTAGGTATGATATGTCGGTCCGCAGTGCTCTCCACTCGGCGCTCCCAAAACTCACCAATTTCCTGGATTTAAATTACTCCAATTCAAATCCAATTGCATATACACGATCCCAACTCGAAATGACATTTAATGTTCTGCCTTAGGATGATTATTATTATTAATCAACCATGAAAATAAGTTTAATCATAGAATAAGGAAATTTAAAGGCGAGATTGAAGAAATTGATCCGTGCAAAATATTTTTCTTGCAGATATCATTTTATTGTGAGGCAGTAATATTAATTTGAACATTTAATGCCGCTGACTGTCATTTTCCAAAACCCAAAAAAAAAAAACACAAGTTAAACTTTTGTTTTGCTCATTTATGATCTGGCATTTAAATTCTCTTTTTATCGTAACGAATGGGTTTAAGACAGGAGTGTAATTTACCTTAGTCTCAGTGTATTCCCTATCCTTGTCTTCTAGGATTGCAAACAATTAATTGTGGGAATAGTCTATCATATTTCTTCGGTTTAATTCTGTGGAATTTTATTTTGTGCATTAATGTTTTTTGGGCTTTCATTATTGATATCGCCAGTTATCAATATTGAAAAGGTATAAAATCATTATTTACGATAAAAAATGGGATTGAGATAAGCTTAATTATATCATATGCCGTATCCTCATTTCTTTGGGATTAAATATGATAAAAAAGCAATCTTCAATGTTCTGGTTTATTTCGAAAATATTTACATTATGTTTGGGGTGTTTTGACTAATGTGGGGTGCATGGTATTTTGATCATTTTTTTAACAATACCTTTTTCTATATCAGTGAAGAAACATGTTAGGTAAGGAGGGGGATCTTTGGGTATATGATTCTTATCCATGAAAGTATGGCAAATACGGCTGAGTTTAGAACTAGACATTTTGGTGGATTTTTCTAGTAATTCTCCAATGGAAATGGGGGTGAGGTTCTGGTCGGGCTGAAGTTGTAGCATTTCATTAATTGAACCAGTAGTAATTGTAAACGGGACTGACTGGTCGGGGGACATTACCGCTCTGAGGTTAGGATTATAATTGGCATGACATTGATGGATAATGTCCGGGAAAATGTGCATAGAAGGGAATAGGTACTTTGGGAGATTTGATTCCCAAAGTCCCATGGTATCCGAATTGTTCATGTAATCGTCTCAGCGTCAACAATATACTTTCAAGGGGCTTTTATCAGGTTCAAGGTCTTTTATTTGGAAGTCTTTATCTGCTAAGGGAAGGTAATCCAAATCCCTATGAGGAGTAGTGATTGGAGGTACATTGAGGGTCACAGGGGTTTCCATCCTGGTTCTTGTGTTTTCAGGGATGAAACTGGGATTTTCAAAGAAATTGTCTAAACAGAGGTGCCTGAGAAGTTTTGAACTAAGCTTAGCAACTTAATTATATTGAAAACTTTGGGTTTTAAAGCAGTTTCAGAGGAATTTCAGTATATAACAGGGTTTCCGGGAGAAAATATGGTAAATACCTGTTCCTGGGTGGTTGGCTGTGATCTTCACGTTCACAGGATGCACACAGCGGATTGGAGTGGCGTTGAAAGGCAACGTTCAAGGTAGTTGACAGTTTGGGAACGAACTGTTTGATTTTGGACGTGCTATGTGCATGCATAGAATTGTTTTGGATAAAGGACGCAGAATAGATTACTCTTTTTTTTTATGCAAAGTCAATATTTTGGCGAGTTTGGCGACAAAGACAGGTGGCGTTAAATTAATGAAGTGATGTTTTGTCGTTAATGGGAGGTGGTAAGCGAGTTTCAATGCACCACTTATGGGATATTGGTGGTATTTAGGGAGGGTTGCGCGATTCCACTAGTTAGTTGACACGTAGCATCGATGCTTTTTGGAAAACCGCTCATATCGTGCGTTTAATGTCCGACCAAAGGGCTCGCGCGATATGAGTGATGGTCGTCGGATCTGAGGGATCTAATCGGACGGTGGTCGGAGTGTGGGAAGTGACTGATGGTTAACGGAGGGGGGCCAACGTTAATAAAAAGCTTTAATTACATCGGGGCAATGTGGTTGGTCAAAAGTTATTTAATTAATCCTGATGATCGATTAATCCTTTATTTAGCATGGTGGGGGTCAGGGCTCTTAATTAGTCACGGGTTGATTAATTAATCCCATTTATCAAATGTTATTAAGGTTATATTGTAACTGCAGGGCGGGATATATATTTTTTTGGGATTTTAATAATAATATGGGTAATGGGTGATTTTTTTTTTCGGGATTTAAATAATAATACCAATTAGCGGTTAATATGACTTTGTAGGATAGGAATATGTGCTAAATTAAAAGGTTTCCGAAAGTATTTCATCATACAACATTCATGGCTTAGGCTAATATGAGGGTTTTGAGGCATAAAAATGTTTTAATTTCCCTAAGTACAATAGGATTTTACTTAGGAAAAGCTTTATCAAGGGAATGAATGATTTATGGAGGGGTAAATGTTGATGAAGAGGATTTTAAGTACGTTAGGTATTTCAAATTATTGGGCCGAGGGTCCAGTCCCTCCAAAAGTCAGAGAAATGCTCTGAGCCCCTCTAACTTGTTATAGATACCTTTATCACTTAGGGGAGATTAGTGAATTTTTAGGGAAAAATGGAGTAAGGAAGTTAATTAATTTGACTTTGGTTCCATGATGTGCTGTCTTCAATGTGAGTTATGCTTTTTCCAAGTGATGAAAGCAAAAGATTTAAGCATTAAACTTAACTATTCACCACACATTTATTCTGCAATATCATCTACTTACCCCATTTTTACTCTTTTATTAGGGTGCACTTAGACTGGAAAACCCTTTTCAATTTTTATTTTTTTACATAGTGATATCTATCTAAATATAACCTTATTACATCCAAGGGCTCAGATTAAACTGTTGAGCTCCTTTTATTCACTCTATCTATCTACTTATCTGCCAAGATTAAACTATTTGGTCAGATCTTTATTCTCTATATCTAAAAACATGAAATTGAAAACATGGAATAACCAAGATTAAGCTATTTAGTTACCATGGATTGTGGCATATGTAACAAGTTGCACACAATCTTTATTATGCATAAAGTAAATAGTAGTGGCATTTGGGATTGCACACTTTCATGGTCTTTTATTTTTGTTGGGGTTCATTTTCTTTCATTTTTTGACCTTTTCTTTATTATTTTTACCCTTTGATTTTTCTTTTAGGGTATACCCTCTTTACATTTTTTAAATTTTCTGATTTTTCACAAATATGGAATACATTTGCAACAAGCAAAGGTATAAACATATTTTAGAGTTAAACCATGTCAATCATGATATATGACACCTATTGGTATAGGAACCTAACACTTTCTTAACTCCTTTTCAGATGATGGTGAGGGTTTTGGTCGAGTGCCAACCTTGACCCTTCTCTTTGGTGTTCTGCCATAGATAGGCCTTTCCAACGATGACTTCTTGATTCTGAATCCAGAGGACTACCCTTGCTCCTCAGCTACATAAATTTTTCCTAGAACGTCTATGGAGGTTTCATCTTGTTTCCGACGTGAATTTCTTGCCTTTTTTCTAATGAAATCCTCCCAACTTCACCCTTGTCGCTCCAGGGCCTCCAATATGATCAGCTTTATAAGTCCATGATTAGTGATACGGCTTTCCAGGTGAGAGGCAAACTTTACCGTGGCCGCCATATGCTTAAAATTCTCCAACAGGAATTAAGGAAGATTGATCAGTTGCCTATGCCGAAGATGATTCAGGAGTGGAAAATGGTAATTAAAAACTATCGATGAATTCCCCTCACATGTAATATATTTGATGATAAACAAAGAAACATCATTCCATGGTTGTGGAAGGGAAAGGCACCCAATTCCCCTTCCCTTCTTAGCCAATTGCTCCTCTTCTTACAAAAATTCAGTCTTGAGAGATGGGTCATTGATTTTCCGATTGAACCATCTCTTGCCTTCTGTATAAAGTGTTGTTACTCAGACGACTACTTCCTATGTAACCTCCAACTTTAAATCTCTAACCTCTGTTTGGTTTCTGTCCAAATTCCAAAGCAACGCTTTCATCTGATCCTCTTAATCGCTCGAAAAATTCAAGCCACCCTGCTTCTCTGAAGATTTGATGTGCTTCGGGGCATTTCTCCAAAGCTTCAATGAAATTTGGTTCATATCTTACCACTACTCCCCCCATCCTTCATAGTTGCCAACCTCACACTAATTCTACAACCATTCGCCTGTGAATTTTTTCCTGCTTACCGTCACAATTCCTGAAGAATGTGCAGTGAGGGTGCAGAGCTTACGTTGAGGTGGATATCAGGGCGACAAGAAAGGATATTAAATTGGAAAGTTACACAATGCGGAGTATCAATTCGTCATTAATTCGAAGGTATGGAAATCTGACTTAGATATTATTTAAATTAATGAGGTGATCAATCATGCAAAGTGGTAGTGATTAATGGATAATGTCACTTTAAATAGAGTCATGTCAGGAATAATGAAATGATTTGTCACCCCCAACTTAAATGCAAAGGTTGTCCTCGGCCGGCAAAACAAAATGACATATTAATTGCTTATGATTGCCAGTTAAAGAATAAACAATATTCCTTTCTCGAATGGCTTACAGGAGGGCGATTTGACTGATGTCAACGACAAAGTACTGGTAATGGTAATCACTGATGCAAATAGTTGCAATAACTATCTTCATCATACCGATTGTTACAGAAGTAACAAAAAAAGAATTCCTCCATGCATGATGAATAATGTTTGTAGCAGTACTTTATTATAATAACATATGCCTTTGTGGCATTGCAATTTTGTGCCTACCAAAGAATTCTCAATACAAAAAAAACGACCTTATAACAAGCATGTTGCTATATTTGTATCATAAATATCATGTTGTTACAGAGCTTATAAAAATAAAAATGTGTCAGACGCCACAAAGTAGTTTTCCACTGGCACAATTATCTACCTGCGCCCCATAAGAGGTTTTCACAAGCAGATTTATTTATTTATTATTATTCTATTTTTTTATATTTTATAATTTTTATTTATTTATTTTTATTTTTATTCATATATATATTTTGGTGTAATCAGCTGCCAACAAAGTTGGTTTTCAGTTGCTGCACTTATTAGATTTCAAGAATTTAATAGCACATGAGAATTTTCCCCTGTTTCCATAACTTGGAGATCAGATCCTATGACAATGTTGACAAATGAATCCTTTGATGTAGGTTTATGATATAACCGAAGAAGATGTTCATTGGCAAACAATGGCACCTTGGCATTGTCTATGGTAACTAATTTCGCAGTCACATTGTCAAAGATTGTATCTACCTTGTAAGGACCTAGCCACCTGGTGCAGAGCTTCCCTTTTTAGTCTTTGAATCATGAATCATATAGTAGAGCTCAATTGTCATTCTGAAACATATTTTTTATAAACTTGTCATGCCACTTAGCTCTCTGTTGTTGGTTGATTTTTGTTTGCTGAATGACATGTAGTCTCTTCTCATCAAGTTCATTTAGTTGATTTAACCGTTGTTTCTGAGATGTAGTCAAATCTAGGTTCACTTGCAATGTTGTTCTGAGTGTTTTTACTTTGAATTCAATGGGAAATAATGGGTTTTTACCATACACCAATTCGTATAGTGAAAATCCAGTAGTATTTCTCCATGTAGTTTTATATTCCCATAGTGCTTCTGGAAGTTTAACAGCGCAATTCCTCTGATGGTTGGCTACAATCTTAGTGAGAATTCCTTATATAACCTTATTAGTGCTCTCTACTCTACCATTTTCTTGAGGATGATATGTTGAAGTAATTATGTGGCAGATCTTGAATTTCTCAACCAACTTTTGGATCAAATGAGATGTGAATTGCGGTCCTCCATCTGTCACTATTTCTCGAGGTACTCCAAAGCGAACAAAAATGTCTTCAAATAAAAAGGCTGAAACATCTTGTTTAAATTCCCTAGTTAGTGCCTTTGCTTTGACCCATTTTGTGACATAGTTTGTACAGACTATAATGTAGGACTTCTACTGATATGAAGGATTAATTGGTCCGACAAATTCTAAAGCCCACTTCTCAAATGGTTTCAAAACTACTTGAGGTTGTAATGACATTTCATTTGACCAGAGTGGTTGACCCATTCTCTGACAACTATCACATCCCTCTATAAATTTCTTTGCATCCTGGAATATGGTAGGCCAATAATATCCAGTCGAAAGCACTTTATACCCTGTCCTTTTGTCATCAAAGTGTCCTCCACAATGTTCCTCATGGCAATCTTTGAGGATATCAAAAATCTCATCCTCTCACACAACGCTTGATATGATGATTTGGCTCTGTGTAATAAAGGTATCCCTCTACCCAAGAATATCTTACACTCTACTAAACAATCCTCTTCCTTTCTCTTGAGGACAGATGTTGTGGAAATCTTACTGCAGCAAGATAGCTATCTATGTCTGAATACCACGGTGAGTGAGTTGAAATACAAAAAAAGATATTCATTTGGAAAGGAATCTTCAATGGGCATGCAATCACTATTAATGGTCAACTTAGAAAAAAATCAGCCACTACATTATCTTTTCCAAGCTTATCTAAGATCGTCATATCAAACTCTTGTAATAGCAGCAACCAACGCGTAACCCTACCATTAGTAACATGTTTATTCATTAAGAAACAAATGGCAGAGTGGTCAGTGGGCACAAATATTTGATTACATATGATGTAGTGCCTAAACTTATTAATAGCATGTACTACTGCAAGAAATTATTTTTCTGTAACTATGTAATTTAATTCTGCTGGAGCAAGATTCTTGCTAACGTAGTAGATGGCATATGGCTTCTTGTCTTGAAGTTGACCTAGCACAACTCCTATAGCAATATCAGATGCATCAGTTGCTATATGGAATGGAAAATCCTAGTTTGGTCCTTGCAAAACAAGAGTTGTTGATACACACTGCTTTAGTTCTGCAAAGGCATGTTCACATTTCCCTGTCCAGACAAATTCCACATCTTTAGTAAGAAGAGAAAATAATGGGGATGAAATCTTTGAAAATTTTTCTATAAATCTTTTGTAATACCCTACATGTCCCAAAAAACTACGTACCTCTTTTTGTGTTTTGGGAGCTGGAATTTTCACAATTGTTTCTATCTTAGCAGGTTCTACCTTTATTCCTTCATCAAAGATATAATGCCCAAGCACAATTCCTTCATTCATCATCATGTGACATTTTTCAGTGCTTAAAGAAATATTATTTTTCTCACATCGCTCTAATACTTTTTCGAGATTGGCTAATGCTGATTCAAAATCATCACCATAAGGTGTGAAGTCATCCATGAATACTTCCAAATAGTCATTTAACAAATCTGTAAATATTCCCAATACTGACCTCTAGAAGGTTGTTGGTGCATTACAGAGTCCAAAAGGGAGAAATTTGTATGCAAAAGTCCCCCAAGGGCGAGTAAAGGTGGTTTTATATTGATCCTCTGGAGAAATTTGTATCTGATTATAATCACTAAATCCATCTAGAAATGAAAAGAATTTATTTCCAGATAAGGTGTCAAGGATTTGAACTATAAATGGAAAAGGGAAATGGTCATTTTGAGTGGCTTTGTTAATCTCTCTGTAATCGACACAAATCCTCCATTTGTCGTTCTTTTTAGGAACAATGACAAGTGGAGACACCCATTGGCTGTTAGAGATGGGATAAATGAAGTTGGAATTTAGAAGTCTTTGCAAATTCTTCTTTTACTACTTCTTTAAGTGTTGGGTTCATATGTCATTGTGGCTGCCTAACTAGAGTGCAATCTCCCTTCAAGTAGATGTGGTGGGTGCATAGGTTAGGGTGAATATTTTTCATGTCTGTGAAATCCCATGCAAATGTCTTTTTATGTTTCTGTAACAGATGTAACAACATCTTGTTCTATTCGGGAGTTAGATTAGGATTAATATTTAAACTTTTTCCTAGCTCTATTTCAACTAGGTTTCTTTTGAGATTACGGGCAGTTTTAATATGCTCTAGACTCAAGTCTTCCATGGTATCTTCTACACCTGAATCATCGATAGAAGCAACAACAATGGAATTACTGATAAAGCCATTGATAATATCATCCTCTGTTTCATTCTTAAAATGTTAGGCTTTGCCAAAAGTGAGGAGTGGCTAGGAATAATCTGATTCAGATTCAAATTCATCCCATAAGGGATTTTCCAAATCCTTGCTTGGTTTTGCAGGGGGTAAAGGCTAAGGTTCTTTGTGGCTTGTGAATTTGAAATCGTCATGTAGTCTGACCTGCAACCTAAGAATTCATTTGTAGTGGCCAACCAAGGCCATCATAATATCAAAGGAAGTCCCCCCAGGTTTGATTTGGTTTGCAAAATAAGAAATTCTACTGGATACCTCCAAGAATCCACTGTGATCACTATATCTTCTACCCTTCCTTTAGGTCTAGCATGTGACATATTTGTCACTTCTAGTATTGTAGGTGTTTGTCTCAGCCCGTGTAATCCTAAATTGGTGAAGACCTCCCTGGTCATTAGATTGATTATTGCCCCTAGATCAATTAAATTATTCGAAATGGGTTTTTCATCAATATAAACATTGACTGTGGGATTCCCTGGATCATTATATTTAGTCCAAAGAGGTTGACTTGACATCAGTTTTGACAATTTTCCCATCACATGGATGGTAACAATGTCTTTGGGCTTCCTTTTAGGTTTCTTAACACATAGGTCTCTTACTGTTTTCGCATAGATGGGAACATCTTTAATGGCTTGCAGTAAGGGAATCCTTACGTGCAGCTTCCTTAACTCCTTAAGAAAATCAAATTGGGGTTGTGGAATCATCCCAGTTTCAGCTAGTCTTTGTGGATACGAGGGATCCTTGGTTACTATAACAGTTGGAACGGATGTCATAGGTGTATCAACATTTTTCGAATCGACGGTTATAGGTGTAACGGTCTCATCAAGATCCACAATATCTTTCCTTGGTGATTCATATTCCTCTTCAGTAATAAAAAGGGAGGTCTTTAGATTTACTACTCTTCCTGATCAAAGGTGAATCTCATTACATCCAACAGGAGTGATGTAGTAAGTCTGGAAAGAAGTGGGGGCTT
>APFE030744166.1:0-10265 GCA_000404065.3 Pinus taeda
GGGACGGGTGGTAACTATTATGGTTGGTTGGTTGGAAATTGGTCTGCTATACAAATATGTTTTGTTGTAAAACACATCATGGAAGTGATGGTCATGGTTGAAGTCTTGCATTTTATCTAGTCCATGGTTTTCCAACTTCTAGTTGTATAGTAAGTGAAAAAGTTGTGATAGATTAATTTACCTTTTTTATAAGCATCATTACATGAAATGATGGTCTGGAAGCACCAGGGAAGTATTATTCAATAATGTGGCAATTTCCACGGTCTTGAGGAAACAATTCTAACATTTTGTAATAAATTGAATATAATGAAATCCATTGCAGTGAATTTCTTGCTAGAAATCTGTTATATTTCCGAACTTTTGATGTTAAGCTCAACTCCATTTTGATATATTCCTTTTTATGTCAGTGAAGCAGATCTGTTGCAATCAATGTACTTATCATTCCAATGGTAGCCCCTTTAAATTATTAATATAACAATTAAATCTAATAAGGAAGATCCTTCCAAGTGTCAACTATATTCCATCTATGTTCCTCATACATGCTAATGAAAACACTGATTCATTCTTTGAAATATGCTCCCTTCACCATATTTCCGCTTTTGAACCAATCTGCTAAGGAAGTCATTTCTGGTAATTCTCTAACATGGAATGTGTCCCATAACCAATGGGGTCCAGAGATTTCTCGTCTCCCCATCCCCAATAGACAATATTTTGGAGATAACAAAGTAGCAAGTGATCAACAAATGGGGGAGAGTTTTATTTGCCTTCTAGCAGTGCACACACATACAAGGCCCTTGGAAACCTCTTCTTTACTATTTTCTGCAGTAAGAACTTTCTCTTCAAGGACAAATGGAAAATTTAACTTTTGTCGGTGCTAATGATTTCTAGACTCAGACCCATTTAGCTAAAGGATAACTGTAAGGGTTTCTATGTTTCTGCGTCTAGCATTTATATCCCTCAATGACCAAAAATACAGCTTCTTACCCCTTCTTAGACTAGTGTTTTTTTCTCTCTCTAATATACAACTTTCTTTTGCTTAGTTCCCTCATAAATGATAAATAAGCAAGCTAATAAGGACAATGCAACCAACTTTACATTCTATTTCATTTTTGCATCACTCCAACCAAGGCAAGGAAAATCATTAACTTGGGTATGTTTGGGTATGATCCTATACTAAACATATATTAGAGCAGAAGGAAAGGACCTTATCAACTCTCCACTTGCTTTCAGTGTCAATCACCATAGCGAGAGCCATAATACCTGACATTGGTGAAGACCCAATAACAATGGCCTCAACAACACATGTTTTTCACAAGTTACAAAAAGAAATGTAAAATGTGTCTAGCTCTCATTGGGAACAATTCCACAAATTCAATGGCCTACACTTCAAACTATAGTATAGGGATAATTGATTGTAAGAGCATTTCATCATTTTAGTGGTCTGTCAAACCTTTGGTATTTTTTGCAAGCGCTACCCGCTGCCAGTCTTATAACCTGTAACTAATCGCATGGTTGAAACTATTTTAATCGTCTAACATTAGAAATCAAAGGCCCACAAATGTACACGTAATGTGAGAGGGGAGTTGTTTCCAGGGGAGTTATTTCCAGAGGGAACGCCTTAAGGCGTAAATATGTACATGTGGCCAAGCCGCTATTTGTGTGGCAGTGGGAAGGTATAAGCATTCTCATTCTCACTTACAGGGTAGCGAACGGAGAAATTATATTTATCAGGCAGACCCCAATGCCCAACAATTTTCTAGAATAAAATAAAAAACATGATATGACCATTAAACTAACATTCAAGAATCTCACGAGGCCACAAAAGAACACCCCTTACAATGTGTAGAACTACAACACCCACAGATCAGTAGAGCTCCTCATCAAATATCCAAGATTATTGCCATGCACATTCCAGACCCATGTAAATACACAAAAACAAATTACCCATGCCTTTCTCATACAGTAAATCGAACTATCTTATCAGAAGAGTTTTATATTCTAATTCCCTCAATACAAATACTATGCATGGAAATAATATTACTTAGTCAATATATATTTTTTATTTTTCTTTATAAATAAGATTATGATTAGTTCCTATAAAAGAGTTTAATGATTATGATTTGCTACTGTGCAAATTATAAAAATAAAAAATCCAAATAAAAGTAATTTTAAAAATCAAATTTATTATTCTTTAATTGCTTTTGCTTTTGTTTAAGGTTAATGGTTGTAACTATTTATACCAGATGGACTGCAGATCCAAAAATAATTGAAATAACCATCTTAACTAATGTGCCTTCCTCTGCTGTCATAAATGAATGTGGACAGGC
The DNA here is from genome assembly GCA_000404065.3 of Pinus taeda. Lineage (NCBI taxonomy): Eukaryota > Viridiplantae > Streptophyta > Pinopsida > Pinales > Pinaceae > Pinus > Pinus taeda. The sequence continues at coordinate 2,328 of APFE030744166.1, forward strand.
CCAAAAGTAGCATCAAATGAGGGCAAAATCAGCACCTTTCCTCTGCTGTTAAGTTATCCCTGCTGTTGGTTATAACTCTCATCACAAGCACGCCCAATTTCTTGTTGTAGATACTGTGTTTGGGCTTCAAAGGAGTGCCCCATATCCTGATATATCTCCTCAAAAGAACACTCGAACTTCTGAACATAACCCACAGCGACATACTTATACTGCAGTGCCCTATCTTATGCAAATCTGCCTTGTAAACAATGGGAAGCATGCAGGAACGTGGCACAAATGTCCATGATTGAAGTGGCCACAAATCGGCTTTGATTTTCCTTGAAAGATATTATCATGAAAGGTACTTCGAGCTTTCGCATCCTTGGTAGAAGTAATGAAGGAACTTCCTTACATTTATTTTTACTATGCACTTAATCAATACAGGTGTGGAAAGAAGTTGAACATCAGACCTCACTTCAGCATTTGTGGGATAAATTGATCCTAGAAGATTGCTTTCAAAAGCACTTTAATAGAAGAGAGCTGAAGGAAATTATACCACTTCCATACTTGATTACTTGGGGAATCTGGTCAGTGAGGAATGCTAGGTTTTTTGCGGATGTCTAAGTGCCCACTTTCAAGGTTTCATTACAAGCGATTTCATTGTTTTCTTCTTATAAGCCTAGTATACAACCAAAACCCAGTCACATGATTTTGAACAAGGATTATGCGTGGAGCTTATTTGATGGGGCCTACCAGGGTCCAGAACACTTCTGTAGTCTGGGTATTGTGTTATTTACTGCTAAGGATCAGAAATTCACTAGTAAGGCATATATGGTTATTGGTATTAAAAATCAAGCTGAAACTAGAACATTATTTTTCCTATTACAATGAGCTACAAAGAAAAATATACTGCAACTACAGGTTTTTGGGGACTCTGATATGGCTATCAAAAGGATGAACAATCACATCCAGGTCCACAGTTTGAGCCTTTCAGAGTTGGGAATACATACCTCTGGTCATTATCAGATGATTAGTTTTACTTATATTTAAAGAACTGAACAGTTTTGCCAATTCACTAAGGAAGCTTTGCATTTGGCTCAAAGTTTTCTTGTTTTAGATGAATTTACTGAGGGGCATCTAGTTTCCTCAAGGTCTTGTTACATTTTAGACTTCTGATCTTATTTGGATGGTGATCTCTAACATGTCAACTGATGATGACATATTTTGATATAGAACTCAATTAGATATTCAAATTTTTGGAACAGCTTATGTAAAGGAAACTGATTAGTCTGAGTTTCAACGAGTCTCTAGTCTTCACAACAAATCTGAGCTCTTCAATAGGAAACTGATCACATGAATTGAGGTTAACATATGAGCTTATATACTTTCCACTGTGTGAGATATGTCACATTTCTACAATTCCACAATCCAAGCTTGATTAGGACTATCCGAGGGTATCACAGTGGCTTATCAGAGCTTCTATTTCTCTTGCCAATCCAGGCTTCTCATGGATTTTGATCTTGAGATTCGGGCCTATAAAACTGATTTCTCTCAAGGTTTTGAGCCTCACATATATTATTGCAATTCTATATCCAAGCTTCTAACAAGTCCTAGTTTGAAAGGAGCATAATAGTATTTTCCCAAAAAAGTATTTTCTTTTATCTCCTCGGCTTATGTCATGCTTGTATCCCTCTTATCTGTCTTCTTGCAATGTTCTTCACTGAGGTTGATGGGAGGAATGACCAGTTCTAGCGTATATTTATACCAGTTTTTACCTTTAATGAAATGACACATCACTTGGCCAAGGAACATGAGCCTACATAATTCATTTTACCAATACTAATTTTTCTAATTTATAAATTCAATTTCTCTCAATCTAAGAGGAGTTAGAAAGCGAGTAATAGCTCATTCGAAAGGGGAAAGTGTCCTCTACAAGATGGTGTCATTTTCATCCTTAACTAATATCAGTATTCTATCAGTAAAATTATATTTTATGAATTGTAATCATTATTTTATCTGTGGCAGACTTTAGGATTTTATCATTATGTTTTCGACAATGTTTAGGGCTTCCATATTTTTAATCTTTTTGGCAATATCCAAAGATGAGTGTTTCTGCACTTGTTTCCTTTATTTATTAGGATTAGGGCATCTTCAAAGGCATCATGGGCATCTAGGGCTTCATTGATATATGCATACATCTTGGATGAGTTTATGATATATGTGACTGCTGTTGCATATATCTCTAGGTTGTTAGTTTTTATCAACCATGGTTTTCTTTTAAAAAAATATAGAAAATATTACTATGGGTATGAAAAAAAGGTTTTACATGCTTTTATGAAGTTTGAAGCTTATGATTCTATGAAATTAATGTTAGATATTGTCATGCTAGAACAGTAGGCTAACCCTTCTCAGTACAAGGCCCAATTATTGATTATCCTAACAGATTATTTCTTCTTCCCATGGTGCAGTTAGGCTGTCAATTAGCACTATTGGGCTAGTTTGTATTTCATGCCAATCCCATAACAACTTTCAGATTATGTGTATAAACAACATATAACTGATCTGAGCATTCCCACTATTGGAATGGCGGATGTCATTAATGAAGAGCAGTTTAGTACATTATAAATAAGTGAATGAGCTAGCACAGTAGGTTAAGACGTGGTTGGTGAAAGCCATTAGGCATCTGCATCAGCTAACCTTTCATAAGAGCAGAGTGGAAAGGAGCAGAATTAGGCATTCCACTTTTCACTAATCTAATATGGCTATTGGAGTCTGCAATAACTAAGCTTTCATAAGATTGGAGTGAAGAGGAGAAGAGCTGGGCATTCCACTTTTCAATAAATCAGAGTGGAGAGGAGAAGAGTTCGGCATTAGAAATACTCAATCATATTTTTGTCTGATGCCTATTCCTAGTGAAACTTACTTATTATCCATGGATAACGGGGTTTAGGTTTACCTCAGAAAATTCTATTTTGGCATACTGATAGCAGGAATAGACTATTTAACAAGGAGCAAGATTTCTGTATAGATAGTGTGCCAATTCAGTCAATTTTATGTTTAGGTTCATTACTCATGAAGTCTGGCTCCAATCTCTCAAAAAGATTAAGTTTGCAGTGACTGGTATCAGTAATTTCTTTTTGTCTAAAACCCGATTCAATGTTTGATATCAGACTTTTCAACTATTTTATGGCCGGAGCAGGTTATGGCAAGGAAGTTAATGGATGACCTATTTTATGGCCAGAGCAGGTTATGGCAAGGAAGTTAATGGATGACCTCAACAAGGACCAACCTCTCTAGCTCTTGCAATTTTTTCAAGGGCTAATGCATGTTGGTCCCTCCTCAGCCCCTTTAAATATTTTCAAGGTTCACGGTCGTGGAGCTATATGCATGTTCTGGCTCTAATGCATGTTGGTCCCTCCTCTAGACCTCACAAATTTTTCAAGCTTAGTTCATAGTCATGGAGCTACATGCATGTTCTGCCTCTGAATAAATTGTTTCCTGGGGAAGCTCTTTCTCGTAGTGGATGTCTTTAGGTTCCTTATGCCGTAGCAGATTTCTCCTGAGTGACATTTTTCTTCTCCAATTCAAGGTTGTTGCTATTGAAATACGCATTATGAGATGCTACCTCCAGTACTCGGAAGCTTTCTGTCTTGCAATTGCAGAAGGTAAGGTTGTTGCTATTGAAATACGCATTATGAGATGCTGCCTCCAGTTCTCGGAAGCTTTCTGTTTTGCATTTGCAGAAGGTAAGATTGTTGCTATTGAAATACGCATTATGAGATGCTGCCTCCAGTACTCGGAAGCTTTCTGTATTGCATTTGCAGAAGAGACTATTGAGACAACATCACCATCTGCAGAGGGGACTACTGAGACAACATACACTGGCAAAAAGGATTATTGAGATAAAATAACCATTTGCAGAAGGGATTACTGAGACAGCATAGTTTTGCACAACTTGTTATCTTCAATCCCAGAAGAAAAATAGCGAAAAAGAAAAAGACATCTATTTTCAAATATTTTATGGCAAATTTCACTCCAAAAAATTCTTATTTTCATGACCACTAGGATTCGCCCTTTTCCTGCCCAAATTCATGCTTAACATTATTTTCCCTTAAACTGTAAGCATCACATATATGTAAATAATGTGTAGTCTACCATGTATGCTATTAAGTTTTTGCATTATGATTCATCAGTTCCTCATTTTCTGAAGAAGTTAGATAAAAATGTCATAGTGCACAATGAATTAGTGTCAAGTTAGTGGTTCAGGTCATTAATTGACAAGAGGAGGATCATCTACAACATTATATCCACGTATATCTTACAACATTCCTAATCCCAGAGGGCACTGAAATTCCAAAACCAGATTGGTTAAATTAGAGGTATGAGCTATAAACATACAACCATATAGCCAGATGTTAATCTTAAACCATGAAACTACTTTGTGCAAAATAGAGGAAAACGACAAGAAGGCTGCATCAATAAAGCTTATCTAATGGCACCTGGAAAACACACTTAAGAAAAGACTTTGCTCAAGAAATTGCATAGCATTATTTAAAGCAATAGAAACCATACTAATATTCTTACAACAAACTAACAAATGAAGGAAATCCTCATTGCTTGAATCAAGCCAAAATCCATTGTTAATTATGAATCAATCACCAAATTCCACTTATAAATGTACAGATAGACACCATATTCATTTATATCATATGAGATTGATTGATCACCATAAGTTTCAATCTTATAGCATCAACAATAATTTTCCTGTCTTCCTGACTTGAGGAAGATTCAAACTTGATACAGGCAAAATCAAGTTTTCGTGAACTGCAAATTCTTCCCTGGCTTTCATATGACAAGAGTGGAATCAATTCATGGCATACTTTTGAGTCCATGCTCTTGCTGTCTCCTCATAACGAAACCTTTGGCTCTTGTATATATGAGCAATTTCAGGAACAAGAGGATCATCAGGATTTGGGTCAGTCAGAAGAGAGCAAATTGACAAAAGGACCTTAGAGATTGTCAGTGCGGGACTCCACTGTTCCTTGAGGATATCCAAACAGATGCTACCATTGGAGTTAATGTTTGGATGATAAACCTGATTCAGAACAACATGGTGCTACATTAGTCTCATGAACAACTATTTGCGTTATGCTATTTGTGGCAAGAAACATTTTAACACAAAAGACCACCAAAAGGCTGACATTTCAAGATCACCCACAAATATAAAGGTTCAACTAAATTCACAGGGTCTTTCTCTGCTACAAGTTCATAAAAAATTGAAGCGATACTAAGTATCAGCTAATCTTCATAATGCAAACAGATGACAAAAATTAAGAGTTAAGAGCTAAACAAATTACAACAAACTCAAGAAAATTCCTAGAGTCTAAAAAGAAGGGCATTATGATGGAGATTCAAAGAGGAATCCTATACAGGCTACATTTTGATGGAGATTCAAAGAGGAATCCTAGAAAGGCCAAGACACAAAAATTGAACAAACAGTCACAAATCAAGCCACAAACATGAATTTGGGCACATCCTCCAGGTATTAACACCAAGATAATGCTTACACAGCTTTTCAAGATGCGGTTTAAAATGGCGAAAGCTTCGTTGGGAATCAAGTTAAAGGGGAATATAACCCTGAAAACACCAGTCTGAAGAGAAAATTTTCAGAGACCAGAGGTTTAGTTAGTGACTCCAAAATTCTCATCTTTTATCATACCTTAAGCATACACACTTGCTAAAGGTCCATTGAAGCTCACTTTGTACGGGAGCTTAGGCAGAGGATGAAGGAAGTCCAGCGATCCTTGGGTGAAGCAACCAAAGATTCTGACTTACCCAGAAGGTAGATTTACTGTTGATAATTCTTTGAGGTTTGAGACTTGAGTGCATTTAGTGATCATGCAAGCTGTAGAATTATAATTCTCATACTAACTTGATGACTTGTCGTAGTGTTGTATCAGTTTGATACAAAAAAGGATGATTGGTTTTCTGAACTAATACCAAATAGATGATTGGTTTTCTGTCTATTAGCATTGTCATCAATATATGCAAATTCGTATTCCAATTGCTAGGTTACGGTGGTTGTACAAATCTTGATTTCTTTAAGAAGTAACAAGTATTGGTTTTGTTTTATGGGTGAAGTGCTTCTGAAAGGATGAAGACCATGGAACGTACTTTGGCTAGAGGCACGCAATTGTATAATGACTGTTCTGCTATGGTAAAGAGGCTCCGGGCCATGGTACACTCTACAGAAGAACAACTTCGAGTGCACAAGAGGCAGAGTACATATTTGACTCAGCTAGCTGCAAAAACCCTTCCAAAAGGCCTTCATTGCCTCCCTATGCGCTTGGATACGGAGTATTATGCCGTGAATTCTAGCGAGCAAGATTTTCCACACAAGGAAAAATTAGGTGACAAAGCTCTCTATCATTATGCAATATTTTCTGACAACGTTCTTGCAACAGCAGTGGTTGTGAACTCTACTATATTTCATGCTAAGGTAGATTCCTCTATCCTTGAGATTTACACTACATCTGAAGGAAACCTCTTAGTTTTGTTTGAAGGTTAGTATAGGCATTATTTATTGGCTAAGATGTAATTGTTTTCTCTATGCAGGAACCAGAAAAGCATGTATTTCATTTGGTCACTGATAAGCTAAACTATGCAGCAATGAAAATGTGGTTCTTGGCTAACCCCCCAGGGAAAGCAACAATTCAGGTTCAGACCATTGATGACTTTACATGGCTAAATTCTAGTTATAGCCCAGTTTTGAGACAGCTTGGCTCTGCATCTATAAAGGATTATTACTTTAGGTCACATCGTATGAATGCAGATTCCAATTTGAAGTATCGGAATCCAAAGTATCTGTCTATCCTTAACCATCTTCGCTTCTACCTCCCTGAGATCTTTCCAGAGCTCGATAAAGTCCTCTTCCTGGATGATGATATTGTGGTGCAAAGGGATTTGACCGAGCTTTGGAATATCGATATGCAAGGGCGGGTAAATGGTGCAGCGGAAACCTGTGGAGAAAGCTTTCATAGGTTTGACAATTATCTCAATTTTTCCAACGTACTCATTGCAAAGAACTTTGATCCAAATGCTTGTGGATGGGCATATGGAATGAATATATTTGATCTGGAAGAATGGAGGAAACATGGAATAACAGGGATTTACCATCAATGGCAAAATCTAGTAAGTACATGCTAACCTTCTACATTTTGCTTATTGCCTAATTTTTCTAATCTGTCCTCTAGATTTAACATTCTATCTGTTCTCCGTGTTGTGTTCATCTCAGAACAAAGATAGACAGTTATGGAAGTTTGGTACCCTGCCTCCTGGGCTGATCACTTTCTATCACCTGACATTCGTCTTGGATAAATCTTGGCATGTTCTGGGTCTTGGTTATAACCCTAATGTTGATTCAACTGAAATTGAAAGAGCAGCAGTGATACATTACAACGGCAATATGAAACCATGGCTCGATATAGCCATCCCTAAGTACAGACATTACTGGACTAAGTACGTGAAATATGATCACATATTCTTGCAGCTATGCAATATCAGTGAGTAGATTTACTAGAAGATTGTTTATTATTCCATGAACTTTCACCAAGGAACCTGTGCAGTGCCCTTTGTTGGTTGCCACAAGAATTGTGGAGACTTAACCTGTAATGGTAAAACCTGAGAGGACATTCAGATGTTAAACTGGGCAGCCTGCAAGTGGAATGTCTTCCTAACGACAATTTGTTACACATAAAAATGTGGCAATCTTGGAAATGTATAATTGTTTTCTGCAGACATTGCTGCAATCTTGTGTGCATATATTACACATTTAAGACCTTCATTCCAACGCCTAATTTAGGCAATTTTTTAACCTATTCAATGTTCTTCTTATTGTTTCCACGTTTTGAGATCCGCCTGGTCTAGGGGCATTTTTTGTTTATATTAAAATTCATTATG
>APFE030744166.1:10703-32023 GCA_000404065.3 Pinus taeda
TATTGTAGAGCATGTCAAGCAATGTAATGCAACGCAGGAGGAATCGTACCATTGGAAAGAAATGTATCGAAGCCACGATGTGCAGTGTGTCGTGTGGTAAGCCCTCTAAGCATGGTTGGAATTTGGATTTTTTTTTAAATTGTCCAACATTTTTTTTGAAGTTTTGGGTTTTTATGTTTCCCATAAAAAAATGTTATGCTTAAAATTTACCTTTTAAAAGTCTCATTTCTATAATAAATTAACCTTTCACCAATAAACATTTCATTAATAAAATTACTCTTTAATAAGGCCATTATGTTAAAAAAATTGACATATTTATCGTAAGAAATAAAAACGAAATGACCATAACAAAAAAATAATTTATTGAATGCTAAATTTTGGTTTAAAATTGCACAAACACTTACAATAAAATCATCATAACTTTAAAAGCATCTTTGACTGCATTTGTATCTATGAGAAATGACTAACATTATCTTATAAGACATAAGATACCAACAAAGTAAAATGATTGACTGTCGCGAATAATAACTCAAAAGTAGATCAATTAATATGTTTTATACAAGTATTTGCATTATCTAATATGATTTATATTAATATTTACATAATCTAATATATACTATAGGATTTAAAGATAAAATATGCATTTCACAACATATATTTTAGCATTGGTTTGGATCATGTATATGCACTAAAATTGACAAGATTGAATGGATAGTATGTGAACCTCTTAAAATTTAAAAGACTAAACTTATAATAAATGGATATTGTAGATCTTCTCTTACCATTACATTCTCTAAAACAAAATTTAGCAGGATCAATATAGATATAAATTATTGTACACATATATAAACAACTAAACACACACACACACACACACACACACACATATATTCTAGAGATTGGTAACCGCTAAGTATATCATTTTCTTTTAGCTCAAACATAGAGCATCAACGACTGTTAAGAGAATTGAATCCGTGACTTCTTAATAGCAAAAGTGCTTCAACCACAAGAACTCATAGCAACTAAAATTATATAAATACAACAAAACTAGTGTATATTAAAATAATATCGAATAAAATCATAACAAACTCACTTTAATAATAATACAAACATATAAATAAACAACAAAATCAAATGAACAACTTAAAATTTACACTCACAATCTAGCTATTTTAGGAAACTTTTAGTCTAACAAATGCAGTGCTTTTAATTGTATGTTATGTGTTTTGTGTGGGTGTTTCACTTCCAAATGCAAACCACAGTTAAAAAACAAGAAACATAATATTGCCAAATTCATTTTCTAATTCCTTCATAAATAAAGATATTTTGATCTAAATTCCTTCCTAAATGAAGATACCTCGATCTAAATGTAATAATACAACCTTATATCAAACCTTTTCTAATAATATATTTTGGCAGGTAAACAATTTGTGACCAGCATTCAAATGATCCATGATAGGAAAATACTCAAAAATAAGTTTAATATATATAAATATTTGTAAATATATAAATTTGATTAAAAAATTATTTAATTTATAAGTATTATTTAAAATATTATTTTTTCCTAATTTAATAAATTAAAAATTTAGTTAATCCTTTCATGGTAAATCAGTTAAATCCAATACAAGCTCTCTTATAAATTCAAAATTTAAATTCACTCTTTCTATTTAAATATGATAAAATCTGGTGCCTTCCCAAAGTGAAGAGTATTAATAAAATAAATTTCTAAATAAAATCATATTTAAGTATATTCAAGTCTATAAAATTAAAAGATTTTCACACTATGTGAAGCAACAAATTTGAAAAACTATTAAATACCAATGCCATAAATTTTTATATAATTTCAGGGAGTTATGTGCAAACTGGGAGCCAGACATAAAAGAAATTACGTTGTCCATAGCATAGCAATTGGTAGTGGTCTTAACTCCATTTTTATATATACAAAGAAATAAAAGAAATTACCTTGTCCATAGCATAGCAATGGGTAGTGGTCTTAACTCCATTTTTGTAGATACAGACAAATGAATTGAAAACCCCTAGGCCTCGTGTAACCAGATCTCTGGTTGCTTTGTTCACTTTCGTTACAGGATATACTAGCCCCGCCCAGGTCTAGGACAACCTGACGCAGAATACCTTTTATAGGTGAGTTATAAGTTGGTGACATACTAGACCCCAGTCCAGCTTAGATTGAAATATTAATAACGTTTTCCTAAAAAGCTTAACCGTCGAAAATACGCTTTGCATAATTCACAACACATCATGAAAAACGTTTGCGTATGAATTTTAAACGTATTTAACGGGCAAAATGCCCTTCAAATTCCAACCCTGCCTCTGAGGGGGGATGGTGGTGATAATTCAACAAATTTAAAGGCCCTTGTTTTTTTAATTACAACAGTACTGAAGAAAGTAATATTCTTCAAACTAAAAAATTTCAATAAAACCATATACACATCATTTGAATATGAACTTTTAAAGTGTTTAATATATTAAAAAGATTCCATTTAAAAAAAATCAATTAACTTCTTCAATGATTATTAAGTGAAAAAAAATTATAAGTATATTTATTTAATAAAATAAAAATATAATATATTATTATTATTAACTATTAAGTATTTTATATTATTTATAATAATGATTATAATTAAAGTTTCTGAGTATATTTAAGATTATTTTTTATAGGTTAAAAGTTGGTTTTTTTCTCAGTTAAAGAAATAGATTAATGACCTAAGATTTGGAGATATAAAAGGTAAAATGTGAACATAATTGAAAATGAGATGTAGCTCACATGTGTGGCCTGCACGTGGAGACCACACTCAAAACAGAGATATCACTCTCGTACACTCTATTTCCATCAATGAAAGATTACATCATTTAAGTACAACTTTAGAAATCAGAAAGTTACAACCAAACTCTTAAATTCTAGGAACAAATCCTAAACTAAGGATATACGTTACAACTATGTAACCAATTCTCCATTAAAACAAAATAATATTTATTATTTTCAACTCCCCCCCTTGATGGAGAAAGGCTTATCCTGGACTCCTAACATCCCTCTAAAAAATTCAATCTTCACACGTGCAAGAGGCTTTGTAAAAATATCAGCCATATTATCACAAGTTTTACAATCTTCAACAATAATTTCTTTTGACTGTACTTTCTCTCTGATAAAATTGAGCTGAGTGTCTATATGTTTGGTGTTTTTATGAAACACTGGATTGCATGCCAATTTAATGGTGCTCTGGTTGTCGCTTTTGATGGAGGTGGAATTCTTCTGTTCTTTTCCTGCATCATTAAGAAGCCTTCTCAACCAGATCGCTTCACACGTCGCTGCACACAATGCTTGATACTCAGCTTCACACGATGACAAAGCTACAGTACTCTACTACCTGCTGCTCCATGCTATGACCCCGGACCCTATGCTGAATGCGTAATGTGTGATGGAATTTCGATCATCCAAGTTACCTGCCCAGTCTGAATCTGAAAAACCTGCTAGACTAACATCAGATGCATCAGTGTATAAAATGCCATAGTTAACAGTACCACAAAGATACCTCAACACACTTTTTGCTGCTACCCAGTGACTTTCAAGCGGTTTTGACATAAATTGGCTCAACAAACTAACAGAGTATGCCAAGTCAGGTCTGGTTGTTGTAAGATATATCAAGCTGCCAACCATTTGTCTATACATTGTAGCATCAACCTCTTTAGTGCCATCGCCACTGCTCAACTTCATATTTGCTGCAAAGGTGTCGCTGCTGATCTACACTGATCCATACCAAACGTTTCCAACAGTTTTCTGGCATACTTCCCTTGGGTAAGAAAAGTTTGTTGAATATCTCTACATACTTCTAATCCCAGACAGTAATGAAGGCTTCCGAGATCATTCATCTCCAAAACTTATGCCATAAGCCTTTTGATTCCTATGATTAAATCATCTGCATCTCCTGTTATAATCATGTCATCTACATACAAAGAAATCAAAATAATCTGCCCCTCATTATTGTACTTGGTATACAAATTTTGGTCATTTAAACTTCTATGAAAGCCATACTCTAAAAAGAAAGAATCAACCTTTTCGTACCAAGACCTGGGTGCTTGCTTTAAACCATATAAATCCTTTTTCAATCTGCAAACAAGATGTTCCTGCCCCTGCTTTACAAACCCTTCTGGCTATACTAAGTAAATTTCCTCTTTTAAATCACCATTTAAAAATGCAGATTTAACATCAAGCTAGTGTAATTCCCAATTACATTTAGTAGCTAAAGCAATAAGCATTCTGATTGTATTTAACTTTGCTACAGGTGCAAAAGTATCATCAAAATCTATACCTTCCTGCTGTGAATATCCTTTTGCAACCAGCCTAGCTTTTAATTTCTCTATACTTCCGGCTGCATTCATTTTTGGTTTAAATAGCCATTTACATCCTATGGGCATTTTATTCTTAGGCAGCTCAACTAAATCCCAAGTATCATTTCTAAGAATTGATTCCATCTCTTCATTCATTACAACCCTCCACTCCTTAAATTGACTAGCTTCTTTGTAATTAGTGGGCTCTACAATGTTCAAAACATTTGACATCAAAGCATAGTCTCTCAATTTTAATGTCTTTTGAGTCTTCCTACCTGATCTCCTTGGTAGGGGACTTACCTCAAATTTGTTTTCTTCAGCTATAACTGGGCTTGCATTATCACCTTCTTCCTGTTCTTCTTTTTGCTCGTCTTTCTGCTCCTGCTCTCTTTCATCCTCGCTGCTTTCATCCAGCAACAATGGAATGTGTCAATCATCACCAATGTCATCTTTCCCTTCCTGTACCTGTTCATGAAACACTACATCTCTGCTTGCAAATGTCTTACGAGACTCAGGATTGAATAATTTATATGCTTTAAACTCTGTGCCATAACCAACAAAGATGCATCTAACTGCTTTAGGGTCTAATTTCTTCCTATTAGCTTTGGGTATATGTGCAAATTCTTTTGACCCAAATACTCTTAGATGGTTTACTGCTGGTTTAAATCCATATAAATCTTCAAAAGGATTTTTGAAGCCAAGATACCTGGTAGGACTTCTGTTCTTCAAATATACAACAGTGTTAATAGCCTCTGCCCAAAAACTATTAGATAGACCCTTACCTTGTAACATGCTCCTTGCGCACTCCACCAAGGTTCTGTTTTTGTGCTCTGCAACTCCATTATGATGTGGTGTGTGTGGCACTGTATACTGCTAAACAATCCTGTGAGATTTGCAGAATTTCATGAATACCCTAGCTTGTATTCTCCCCCTTGATAAGATCGGAGAATTTTTATACTCTTACCAAATTGTTTTTCCACCAAGGTTTTAAATTCTATAAAGCACTGGAAAGTTTGACTTTTCTTACTCAAAAAATAAACCCATGAATATCCAGTGCAATCATTAGTAAACAATAGAAAATAATATGCTCCTCATAGCGACCTTGTCTGCATAGGTCCGCATATATCAGTGTGCACTAGTTCTAAAATATCTGTTTCCTTCCTCCTATCATGCACAGGAAACTGTTCTCTATGCATTTTACCTAAGGCACAACCATCACAATTTAACTGTATATTCCGAAAGATAGGGAGCCCCTCAACCATACCTTTCTTCTGTAATAACATGAGGTCCTGCAAATTCAAGTGACCGAACCTCTGATGCCAAAGTTGTTCGGTTGTCGATCCCCCTACAACCATGGCTTGCTTTGGTATACTCTTTACATCCAGTCTGTATAGGCTTCCAACTCGCATGCCTGTTGCAACTATTTCATTCCCGCAATCCTTTATCACACAATGAGTCTTGAAGAACTCGACTTGCATATCTTCATCAGCCATCATGGATACAGATATCAGATTTTTCTTAATTCTAGGTACATATAAAACATTTTTAAGTTGACTAATTTTTCCATTTGGTAACTTCATTGGAATCACCCCATAACCTTTAATCTCGTATCCACTATCATCTCCTAAATAAAGTTTTGATCCATTTGTACTTTCTTCAAGACTATAAAAAAATTCATTTTTACCTGTCATGTGTGAGGATGCTCCAGAATCAACATACCAAATATCGTCCTCATTAGATGCTGAAAGGGCAGAGTCGATTGTGAATAGTCGAAATTCATAACTGAAGTCTTTATCTTCTTCTTCAACAAAGTATCCTCTGTGCTTTGCATTTGCCTGCTTCCTCTTTGCATCATCAACCTGCTTCTTAAAGCATTCATTCTGTATATGACCCTTCTTTACACAATAATAACATTTTTTTACAGAATGATTTGCAAGCATACCTTTATGAGAATTCTTCTGTGATGTTCCTCCTTTCTGCTGTGATCACTGCTGTGGCTGCTTTCCTTTGAATGGTCGTTGTTTTGCCATCAGCGCAAGATCATCATTCTGGGGGTTTAGGTTCTGCCGTCGCTCCTCCTCTTGCAGCAAGATCCCTGTCAGGTCTTCAAATGTGGGCGCTTTCTCCCTTACCGCCAATCCAGTGACGAACATTTGAAATTCATCACGCATCCCACTCAGTGTGATTGAGACAATATCAGAGTCAGACACTGCCTCTCTGATGTTCGCCAATCCGTCTTTCACATCTTTAATTCGCGCAACAAATGCAGCAGCAGTCTCCCTTTCTTCCATCCTCATTGAAAATAGCTGCTTTTAAGTGCCATAATTCGACTTGTGTTCTAGGTTTGATACAGATTCTTGATGGTCGTTGAGATCTCTGCAGACGTTTTACATTCTCTAATGTGCAGGATAATACTGTCCTTCATGGACATCTTCAACAAAAATTTCACCTTGTTCTCTCGTTTTTCCCATTCTTGCTCTTGTGTCCCTGCGTTCAGTTTCAGCTCATCCCCTCTAAATATGGACCAAGCATTCACACCCTCAAGCAAGGTCTGGATCTTAAACTTCCAATTCGTGAAGTTAGATCCATCGAGTTTGCCAAACAAGTGAAGGTAAGATTCCATCGTATTACTCATTCTGATCAGATCTAGAAAATGAATCTACCCAACAAAAAAAAAAACGATACCTGTCAAATCAATCTGTCACTTCTCTGCCACTGATCTACAGTATCTGGCAATCCCGCTCCGATGAGCAAATTCGACGTTTTTCAATACAGCCGAAAAATCGATCTGATCAAAATTGATCCGATCTGCCTCTCCCGGATAGATCTGCAACTTCGCCAATCTGCACCCCTCACAAATTGTCAAACGAAGACGAGGCTTCCCGCAGATCCCCTTGAACGTGAGTTGGTGCTCTCTCGAGCAAAAAATCCGTGTGAGGCAAAATTACTGGCGCGCTTTTCTCGTAAAAATCCACACCAATCTAGTACTTTGGCGCGCTGGCGTGCTTAATTACCAAACAAACGCACCAATCTAGTTCTGGTGCGCTCCCGAGCCAGAAACCCCCGCGAAGCCCCTTCTACTCAGGAAAAAAAACTTCCGAGTCTAAGCCAAGTGTTCTGCAGTCCACCTGCTCAATTGAGCACAAAGCTCTTGTGTACACGCGACCATAGAGGCTCCTCAAGCGACACAGGCAATTCTACCACACAGGCAAGCTAGCTACAAAGGCACTTCAGCCACAAATGTGATAAAAGATCAGGCTCACCCAATCTGAGCTCTGACACCAAGATAAAATGTGAACATAATTGAAAAGAAGGAGATATATCTCACAGGTGTGGCCTGTACCTCGAGACTACACTCAAAACAAAGAGATCACTCTCGTACACTCTATTACCATCAATGAAGGATTACATCATTTAAATACAACTTTAGAAATCAGGAAGTCGCAACCAAACTCCTAAATTCTAGGAACAAATCCTAAACTAAGGAGATACGTTACAACTATGTAACCAATTCTCCATTAATACAAAATAATATTAATTATTTTCAACTATAAAGACATATGTTAATGGTGCAAAATCTAGAAATATCTGAGTGAAAACTTTCCTCTCTATGTAGTAAGAAATATATACTAAGTATTATGTAACACTTGGTTATATCTTATCATATATTTACTAAGAAATAGATATTAATTATTATGTAACACTTGCCTATATCTTATCATTATGTAACACTTCGTTATATCTTATCATATATTTACTAAGAAATAGATATTAACTATTGTGTAACAGTGGGTTATACCTTATCATATATTTGTTAAAAGAATATACACCTTTTTTCAAAACTAAAAAAAAATTATTGTACAAAATTATTAATTAGTATTTTTTGGCTTGATTAATTCTATTAAATTTATTATCAAAAATTATATTCAAATGATCTTTTTCCCTTTTGATTAATTCTATTAAATTTACTATCAACGATTGTATTCAAACATCTGAGATTAAATTGCAGTAGCAGGTAAATAGTCGAGATTCGTTGTTGAATGAAATGAAATGAAACCGAGATGACCCGTGTTGGCTTTCGGCCTTTCACAATGTCGAAATTATGGGCGTGAACGAGGCTATCCAGCACCCAACTGACGCGTCTTCAGTGAAATCCTATATCTGTCTACTAGATAGAAATAGAAATATTTTGGTCTCCTTTCCCTCTCGTTATAATCGATCTTGGACTTTCATACTATATTTTTTATTTACAGTACCTATTTTTCTCTGGATATGAACAATGTATTTTGAACGTTGATACTATATTTTTTATTTACAATACCTATTTTGCTATGGATATGAACCATGTATTTTGGACATTGATATTGCATTTTTTTATTTAAAATATCTATTTTAGTATAGATATGAACTCTTTTTATCTGTATTTTCGTGCACTTGGTTTAAATAAGTTTGTTTGGAAAAGTACAAGGTTCGTTGTATCAATTTTTTAGCCAAATTTCTCTTTATTAGCCCTATTAGATTTGTTACTGGACATTGTATTTTAATATTTGAAATAATTTTAAAAATATAGGTGTCTTTGAAATGTATTTTATGCGTATTTTTAAATTATTGTTATTTATATTTGATCATAAGTTTATTGTTATTTATATTTGATCATAAATTTGTTAGAAAAGGATGAGTTATTTTTTAAAACTTATCAGTTTCCTTAAAAAAAATTATAATTTTAAAAATATAAGTGTGTTTAAATTTATTTATGTATATTTTTAAATTATTGTTTTTTTATAGTTGATCATAATTTTTTTTTAAAAGCCATGACTTTTTTTAAATTTATCAGTTTTCTTTAAAAAAATTAGTAGTCAGTAAATCTTTTTTTTACTAATTTCGTTTAATTTATATAATAACGATGGTATTCCAGATCAATTCTAGAAATGGTATATTTGTTTTAGTAGCTAGTAAAAATTGAGCAGTGGTTTTATATATTTATTAGTCATTTTTCTTTTGAATAAGTGTATTATATTTATTAGTAAAGATTGTATTCAAATATTTAACATGAAATGTAAAGTTAATAGTTTGTTTTCTTTTTAAGCTTATTTATATGTGTAATTAAGTGGTAAACTATAATAAAATGAAATGTAAAGTTAATAGTTTGTTTTCTTTTTAAGTTTATTTATATGTGTAATTAAGTGGTAAACTATAATAAAATTGTATATGTAATATTGATGGTTATACATTATTGAGCAAACTCAATGACATATAACTATTTGTTAGATTTATTTATTTTACCAAACAACACATACAATGCTTAAATATAACTCTTCTATTTCATATAAAATGTTGTATATTTTTTCCCCTATTCAATAAACCAAAACAACACGATATATATATATATATATATATATTATATATAATTTTTTATAAGATTGTTGGATATTATTATTACAATTATATTTGAGGAAAGCTCTACTCTTCAACTCATTTGTGAGTGAATGTCTACAGTTTTCTCTTTGGTATTCTATCTTTTAATATCAGTATAAGATTAAAGTATTTTGAATAATGTATATTGTTAGACCTTTGAATTAAATGCTTTTGTAATCACTTGCTTCATGTTAATAATTAAGTAATATATTTTTGCAAATTTGTGTGGCATGGACTATGTTGTTGTGCAACACTTTTAATTTGGTGATGAGTGGTGACATGTGAAAGCCACACCCATGGCTCTTTCATAAAAATGCACTATAAATATATTTTATAAAAATAAAAATCTAAAAAGTGGATTGAGTTAAATAAACGTGGGTTCTGGAGTTGAGGTGGAGAATTTCTTTCTTGGGATGTTGATGTTTCTTCTATAGAAAATTTGAAGTTTTTTGATAGTCATAAAAGGATAGTTGGCGCATGATTTTAATGGGCTAGTTCTTAAATTAAATGGGTTGTAAAAATGTACATATGCCCATGCGTTTGAGAACCTCAATAAGGAAAAATCATAGAAAAATTTATGGAGTATGAAACTGGGTAAGGCAATAAGGACGAGGATGGAAAATCTATAGAAAATAAGGAAAAGAAACAACAAAGGAAAAGTGGGGATTTGATGGTTCTCTCTCATTCATTATCAGAGGTAGAATAACCATTTGAGTAACAATCAGTAGAGAGCATAAAAAAGAAGAAATTCACAAAAGAGAAGTGAAGGGATTGGTCTTCTAGTCCCATGGAGGTTAGGGATTGAGGGAGTGGTCCTTGGAGCCCTAAATAACTTTGGAAGAGACCAAAATTTGAGTTAACATGTGCAATGGATTATGGAATTCTTGGGAAGGAGATAAATCCATGGTATTACTCTTGAGGGCGCAGGTGGTGAACCTCTAGATTCCTTGTGCATTTCTTACTACAATAGGCAACTAGTGGGATTGAGGATAAAGATGATTTGGAGTCCTTATTTTAACTGGAAAATTGGTGTTACATTCCTATAGGAAATCCCCCCTCAATCTTTGGAATTTATCTTAGGGGTGATAGTTGCAAGTGTGCTTGGATGCAATTTCCTAACATTTGGTGGAGAGTCCTTGCTCCATAATCATTTTCCCTACAAATTTAAAGTTAAATATCCTTGTGTACTTGTTTAAATGAAAATCAATTTATGATGCATTGATGGTTTGAAATGGCTCTAGATTTCTAGACTCGAACAATGTTGTTAATGTAATGAAAATGTGGTTACACCTCTCTAAAGAAAATTCACTCATACCTATGCTGAATAAACACACACACACACACATTTATTGAATCTATGTTATGAATAATTTTGTTAAATAAGTTAAGCAAGGGTGTGCTTCTAGAATGGAATTGAAGTGTTGTGTGATATGCTTACTAGTGTTGTTCATAACATATAATAAGAAACAAAATGTGTAATGTTTACATGATAACAAGTATTATGCTATGACCTTGGAATATAACAATAATTTGTTCTTGTTTATGATGTTAACAACACATATGTAAATAATAAAAGATATTATGTAATGCCATCAACAGTGGAAGGATACCTAAAGATTTGTATTAAAACTTGAAACCATTGGTTAAAAAATCCCTTTCTATTAACATGAAGAGATTACATAAGAGTCTACCTGCTTAGCAAGGTCTGTGTTTGGACCTATATAATTATTCACCTAATGACAAGCTTATCAAGCTACATAACATGCATTGTTCTAACACTAATGGATTTGTTCCTCTTTGGAGTCCATTTGAACTCTATTCTCTTTAATTAAGTGGCCCCTTAGCCATGTATTATCAACAGCCTGCATTCTTTCCCTAGAGGCACCATCGCTAATGGGAAAATATCACTTTTGGTAGCCAAATTCTCTCGAGGTCTTCGACTAGCACCAACACATAGTTAGTTAGGTCTTGGAAGCGCTTGCGTAATGCCATGGAGCTGCTTATAGTTTTTATTTAGGTCTTGGAAGCGCTTGCGTAATGCCATGGAGCTGCTTATAGTTTTTATTTGGAGTCTGGAGCTCCAAACGTGTGGTATGAGAGGCGGAGTCCTTTGGGATTTCAATTTGTGTCCTCAGCAAAAGAGATTGTAGGAGTGCCTATGCACGCAACGTTGAAATTTTCTTATTCTATTATGCAGAATGTCGAAGGGCCAACAACTAATTGGAGTACCTTTCGCCCAAGATCGGGAGAGGTAATGTTGTAAGGTGCTTTAATAATCCACCATTTCCATCATCAAGCATTGATGTTGACCTTGAATGTTGCAGAATCTCTGGGGTAGAATCAAGGTCAAAATTACCCATGAAAAGTGGGTTTTGAAAAGCTAGTGTATGCTCTCTTAATACTTAGTAAAATCCAAATTAGGCAAATCACATAAGGCTTGGTAAGATTCCCCTAGATGGTCCATGGAAGATTTCAAGTGCAAGCTTGAAGTGATGCAAGAAGGGTGGAGAACTAGACTTATAATATAATTCAGACAACCTTATCCTTTAGCTAGGTGGAACCATAATCGTAGAGGTTTCCCATTGGCATGACCATTTTTCTCTTGTCTCGACTAGGTGAAGATATGATGATGTGGCCAAGAGATAAAAACCCAAAATGTTTACTCCATAGGTTTGCATTGTGCAACAATCCGATTGATTGGGATGAAATCGACCAAGATGAGTTGGATGAAATGCAAGCCCAATGGTCCTACTATTGGTTGGAGGTGACGCCCATAAGACAACATGCCCTGAGCCTCTACTCCAAAATATTTGGCTTACACCATAAAAGGGTTTAAGGTATGGTGTTAGCTGGGATGCAGTGGTGAAAACTCTATCTCAATGGCTATGTTATTGGCTAGAGATAGACCCCTTGACATGTCATCCCACTACAGTAAACATGAAGGTATGAGGAAGTGTGGAAGAGGAAAGCATCGGGATAAACCGGATGAGATGATCTGTGACCAACAATCATACCATTTGTTGGAAGTGTGGCCCACTAACCATATTTCCTAGAGACCTTATCCTAAAAGAAAAAAAGGGTACATGAAAGGAAGTGTTGGGAATGGAACTATGGGATAATGTCACTTGACGTCACCCCATAAGTCTCACCCTAGA
Source organism: Pinus taeda (assembly GCA_000404065.3). Lineage (NCBI taxonomy): Eukaryota > Viridiplantae > Streptophyta > Pinopsida > Pinales > Pinaceae > Pinus > Pinus taeda. The sequence goes on from APFE030744166.1 coordinate 23,621, forward strand.
GGAATTCTAGGTGGATCAAATGAATGAGTCGAGAAGGACCCGATGGGATGACGTAGGTTGGCTGCAATCACAAGATATGTAAGCCCAGTTTTATTTGCATTGGTGTATCGAAGGGCCATAGATAGGTTAGGCTACAATATCTAGCCTGAAGAGGTAAGCAGAGGAATGCTAGGATGAATGGAGTTGGGTTGATGTGGCATGGGTTGTAGTGTCATCCTAGTGGTGGGGCAATATACTAATGGGGAATGAAGGTCGTGCAATCCACTTCACACATAATCCTAGTTATGAGGCCTCAATGGTTACTAAAGGTGCTCTCTTAGGAAATCATTGGGAAGGTATGAGCGAGATCATGTAAGGTGGGTGTGTGGATGGGCCCGCACCAATGGAGATAGACATTGTTGGGAGGGTGGCCCAACATGACAAATCGGCCCGCCATTAAGACCATGATAATGTAGGATGGTCTAATAAAAAAATTTATCGAGCAGATAAGGAGTGGAACTGAGCCTAACTTAAAAATAGGCCAACGTGGTAGCTCAATGATGTGGCAGGTCGTATTCTTTCAAAGGCAATATCTCTTAATCTGGAGGTTAGATTGAGGAAAATTTGTATACAACCATATTCATCTTGATGAGACAAATGCAATTTTGATGGTTATTATAAGTTTAGTGGAGTTTGAAAACATAAAAATTTGTATACCCCATTTTGATGATAATGTTTTAAATATTTGTGATGCATTGTAACCACCACCTACTTTGGGTGTTGCATAAGGGCTATTGTTACAAAGTGGTGTCATAACATCCATGTTCAACACTTGGACTCGAAGGGCTCTATCATGAATGAGTAATGATGTTTACAAGACTAATTAAATAATTATTTAATTGTTAAAATCCAGTTTAAATAGACTATTTGTAGCCTTAATTGGTAATTCACCACTTGATCTACTTGAAAGCAATGGTAAACTCAATAGTACCATGTTTTATTAAACTAGTAGCTATAACAGTTGTGAAATGCAAGGCTTGAATGTACAATTAAGAATTGTTACTTATTTTATAATTATGCCCTAATGTGGACAATTTTACTGTAGATATGGGCACAATTTGTTGTTTTTCTGTTAAATATGCACTAACTATCGAATTATATGTTGTATGGTTGATGCATATGAATTATTAGATATGGTTAGCATGCTAACATGATTGGTCTGTCACAACAAAATTCTCCAGGAAAGCTCCATGAATGCAAGTTTCATGATCATTATGGCGTTTTATTTTATTATTACATGAAAATATAATATTGTGTATGGTTAAAAGAATGTCACAAGCATCATAAGACAAACGAAATACAACAGTGAGGACCATAATGGTTGAGTTCAGTTATGATTAGTCATAATATGGAAGTGACTCGGTCGAAGCTAATGAAAAATAAATATCATTGGACCAAGGGGGAGGGAATCATTCGTGAGGTTTGATGGACACTTTGAGAATACTGAGGGCTGAAGTGAGAAGCTTAAAACAAGACAATGAGAGGTTATTAATAGATCAATAAAGGCAAGCTCAGATCATTGTAGTTATCCCATAAAGTCTCTTGTATTGGGAGAGGGAGAGGAAATATAAAATGAGGGCTAATCATAGAGACAAGAAAATCCTTCATGAGTTAGAAAAAAGAACCAATGGAGTAGATGGTGGCAGGTCTAAAATGAGGCACAAACGAGGAAGTGAGGACAGTGTGCCATGAGATTACCCTCGAGAACCGCAAGAGGAGGAACTAGCACACATGTGGATCATTCTAGTAGACCATATAGTTTTTCTACTGGGATTCACCACCATCATTCTCACCATTACCATCACCATCATTCAAGAATTAAAGGAAAAGATTACATGACTGGAGAATTTAAGAAATCTAAGCCACACACATTTGATGGGGATATGAAGAAAGAAGAGGATGAAAAATCTTTGTTGTTGGGTATGAAAATGTTTTTTAGCATACATGACTATTTTTAAAATATAAATTTAGAATCACCACTTATAGCCTGAAGGGAAACACATATATATTGTGGGAGGATTTAAACAATGTTGGAGGCATTATTGATAAAGAATTGACCTGGGATAAATTTGAGAAGCTCTTCATAGAACAATATTTGTCAAAGTGTTATTATGACGGCAAGGAAAAGGATTTCTATGAACTCAAGATGGAGTAATTATCATATGAGGACTATGTCACCAAGTTCCTAGGGCTATTGAGGTATGTACCATATCTCAAGGATGATAAAACCAATATTGAAAGGTCCATTAGTGGGTTTCTTATGGCATTAATAGATAAAATTGAGTTACTCGAACCACCAATGTTGAAGGATGTTACCGAAAAGATGAAGCACTCCTATGAGAAAGAAAAATATAGTGTATAAATAAAGAGAAACTGGAAGGTAAACAAAAATGTTAGACATACGAAGAGTTGGCCCAAGAAATCCCATGAAAGAGAGAAGGTAAGCACCCAACTCATACAAGACAATCTCAACAAAAAATTAATGTTGATGTTAAGAAAAATGTGCAGTAGCTAGTGTTAGGACATCCTAGGTTTGATGGTCAAAAGCCACTCAGACTTGTGGCAAAAACCACAAAAGAAGGGACTATCCACATAAAAAAAATAGTGTGGCAAGGATTTAAAATGCTTAGGAGGCTTGAACGGTGGATGAGGTAGCTTGGAGTATGCCTAAAATTTATGGAGTAGTGGACAATCACCAGGCATATCATCGAGCATCCATCATCGAGATGGAAGGTAATTTGCATGATCATATTGTTTCCATTTTAATCAACCCAGGTTCTAATTATAGTTATGTCAGCCCCAAAATTGTTGAAAAATGGAATCTAATCAAGGAATTACATGAAGAATCATGGTTGGTTTAGCTAGAAACTATTACAAAAGGGAAGATCAGACATTGGTTAAGGTCCTATGTATTTGAGCTTAGTGGCATGTCCAAAAGAACCCACTTGAATGGATTTCCATTTGGTGTGTATGGAATATTGTTGGGCATGGAGTAGTTTACATACATCAAACCAAGTTAGATTTCTATGAAAAGGAAATCAGATGCTTAGATGAGCAAGGAGAAAGTAGAGTGTTGTAGGGTAGGAAAAATCCTCTTTTGATAAGGTTGATCACTATTATGCAAGCCAAATGCGGCAGCATGGAAATATGCACATTTCTTGTAGTGCAAGTCTAGAGGAATGAGAAATATGGTAGTGAAGTTGAATATGAGGAAGCTGAGCTACTAAAGAGGTACCCTGTTTTGTATTAGTATGTACATGTCTTCCTAGTAGAGGTTCCTGGATTACCCCCTCACAGAGAGAAATATTTCTCTACTGAGATGGTATCTGAAGCAACACCAACATTGAAGGCACAATATAGGATGAGCAACCTAGAGTTGGTCGAGCTGAAATTTCCGCTAAAAGAAATTCTTGACAAGGGCTACATAAGGCCTAGTGTGTCTCCATGGGGAGAACCTATATTTTTTGTAAATAAGAAATATGGAACATTTATATTATGCATTGATTATAAGTAGTTAAATAAGGTGACCATCAATAGTAGGTACTCATTGCTAAGGATTAATGACTTCTTTGATGAGTTGATAGTTCTCCAAAATTGAAATGAGATTAGGCTACCATCCTGTAAGAATCGAGGATGACATTCATAAAATTGATTTCAGGATAAGATATGAGCACTATGAGTTTGTAGTGGTACCTTTTTGGCTTACAAAAGCCCCTTCCATATTCTTGTGTCTCATGAACATTGTGTTTCAACCTTATTTGGAAAAGTTTTTCATTGTTTGTTGATGACATATTAGTCAAGGAGAAAAGAAGAGCATGAAAAACATCTAGCTGCAGTGCTACAATTATTGAGGGAGCGCAAGCTTTATGTAAAGCTCAGTAAGTCTAATTTCTTCCAATCACAAATAAAATATTTGGGGCATATTGTCTCCAAGGAAGAGATATCAGTTGATCCTAAACAGAGCAAGGCAATAATGGAGTGGCTAACTTTAGATCATTCATGGGATTGGTAGGATATTATAGGAGATTTATCATAAATTTCTCTAAGATAGGCCATCCCATCACAACATTGTAGAGAAAAGGAAAGAGATTTGAGTGGACTAATCAATGTACAAAAATCTTTGAGTATTTAAAGTAGTTGCTCGTTATTGCACACATATTGAAAATTGCAGATCCTAACGAGGATTTTGTGGTATGCACAGATGCCTACAAATAAGAACTTGGTGGAGTTTGCATGTAGGAAAGGTACGTAGTGTGCTATGAGTCAAGAAAATAAAATGAACATGAGTTGAATTATGTAACTCATGATTAAGAGTTAGCTTCCATCATCCATTCCTTGAAAATGTGGTGGAATTACCTCCTTGGTACAAAATTCACTCATGATGGACCATGGTGAACTCAAATATTTTTTTGGGCAAGCCAAGTTGAATTTTATGAAACCAACATGGTTGGACATGCTCAATGAATTTGACCTTGAATTAAAGTATATAAAAGGAAAATAGAATTGAATTGACAATGCTTTGAGTAGAAGAATTCAAGTGAATCACTTGGCAACTATAATTTATAAAAAAGACCTAGTAGGAAGGGTCAAAAGTGTTGGGAAACAAGATGAAAAATATCAAGTGAAAGAAAAATTGTTGGAAGATGGTGAGGATGATGAATATCACCTCATTGATGATAGGCTAATAAGGTTTTGAAAAATATTGTATTTGCTTAACAATAATGAAATACAAGTATTAATAATGAAAGAGTTCCATGTTAAGCCTTATTCATGTCATGAAGGGTATCAAAAGAACCTTATAGGCCTTAAAAGGTACTATTCTTGACTGAATTTGAAGAAGGAAGTGGTTGATTTTGTGGCAAAATGCATAGAATGCAAAAAGATAAAGGTCAAGTGCAAGCAATCAATAGGTTTGTTGCAACCTATTCCCATTCTGAAATGGAAGTGGGAGGTATATTCTATGGATTTCATCACAAGATTGCCTAGAACATCTAAGTAGCATGATGAAATCATGGTAGTGATTGATAGGTTGAGAAAGGTAGCTCATTTGTAGGATTCAATTCCACTAACTGTATAAGTGGCATGGCACAAATATTCATAAAGGATATTATGAGGCTACATGGTATCCCCAAGAAAATTGTGTCAGACAAAGATGTTAGGTTCACTTCAAGGTCTTGTAAGGAACTATTTGCATGATTGGGAACAAAATTGGAATTTAGTACAACATATCATCCACAAACAGATGGGAAAACAAAGATGACTAACATAATCCTTAAGGACATCTTAAGGATGTCTGTAATCCATCAACCTAAGAAGTGGAATAATATCTTCCACTTGTGGAATTTGCATGCAATAATGGATAGAAGAAATGCATAAAGATGAGCCCATTTGAGGCATTATATGGAGGGAATTGCAAAACTCCTTTTAGATGGAGTGATTGAGTGAATAGGGTCCTTGTTGGACCTTATATGCTGAAGGAAATGGACCTGCAATTTTAGAGCATGAAACATAATTGGAAAGTAGTACATGATAGGCAGAGGAGCTATCCAGATAAGCATAGGGTGCACAAAGAGTTCCATGTTGGGGAGCATGTTTATACGAAAATTAAAACCAAGAAATTATCCCTAAATATTGGGACATGTGCGAAATTGGCACCACAATATTATGGGTCTTTTTGGATCCTTGAGAAGATTGCACCGGTGGAATATAGGTTAGATTTATCTCCATTAGTTAGAGTTCATGATTTTTTCCTTACTTCTTTTCTTAAAAGGTATGAGCATGATTCTAATCACATGATTGATTGGTATGTGCTACGAGTGGAACCAAAAGGAGAGTTTGAGCCAGAGCCATAGTGCATTTTGGATGGAGGAGTTTCATGCCCCATAATTGAGTCATAGAGCAAGTCAAAGTGAAATGGAAGCACTTTGAGCAAGAGGAGGCAACATGAGAAATGGTTGATGCCATAAAAATTAATTATACCTTTTTTTTTTGCTAGTTAAGGAAAATGTGTATATGTTTTGTAAATACTATATAGAATGTGCATATAAAGCTCCATAAAATAGTATGTTGTGTTTTATTTATGTTGTTGCATATGGGAAAAATAACACCAAGGGTAGTTTTCCCTCAATGGGTAGGGGTTTGTGATAACCCCACCCATGTTTCTCTCATAAAAATGCATTGTGAAGATCTTTTACAGAAATAAAAATCTAAAAAGGGGACCGAGTCAAAGGGACATTGGTTCCAGAGTTGAGGAGGAGGGTTATTTGTTTGGTATGTTGGGGTTTACCTATGTAGAAATTCTAAATTGTTTGAACAACCATTAAAGGATGGCTAGTGCATGATTTTATTGGACTGTTTCTTAAATTAAATAGGCTCCAAAAAATAACATACGCCCATGTGCTTGAGAAACTTAATAAGGGAAGAGGACATGTAAGTTTATGGAGGATGAGACTATGTAAGGCAGCAAGGACAAGAATGGAAAATCCTTGCAGAACAAGGTAAACAAACATCAAAGGAAAATGGGGGATTCAATGATTCTCTCTCATTCATTCTTGGAGGTAGGGTAACCATTTTGGTTGTAGTTAGTATGGATATGAGCAGAGAAACAAATTGCATAAGAGAAGTGAAGAGAAGTGAAGGGATTGGTATTCTAGTCCCCCGGAGCTTGTGGGTTGAGATAATAGTCCCTAGAGCACTGGACATATTGGGAAGAGACAAGATTTTAGTTAACATTTGTAGTGGATTTTGGACTTCCTCGGAAGGAGGTGAATCCTTGCTATTACTCTTAAGGGTGGAGGTGGTGAACCTCTGGATTCCCTATGCATTTCTTACTACAATAGGTAACTAGTGGGGTTGAGGACAAAGATCCTCTAGAGTCATTGTTCCACCAACTGACTAGTGTTATAAACCTATAAGAAAGTCCCCCTCAATATCTAGAATCTGGCTCAGGGTTGACAACTGCAAGTGAGATTGACTCTATCTATCGAAGTGTTGGTGGAGAGTCTTTGTCCCATATTTAATTTCCATGCAAATTCAAATATAAGTATCCTTTTGTACTTGTTTAAATGCTCATTTCTATTCTGAAATGGATCTATATTTCTAGACTGTAACAATGTTCTTAATGTAATGAGCATGTCTTTACATCTATGTGTGGAAATGACACTCACAGTTATGTTGAATAGACACACACACACACATGCATATACCACATATATGTGTTGAATAATGTTGTTAAATAAGTCAAACAAGGGTGTGCTTCTAGACTGGAAATGAAGTGTTTTGTGAAATGCTTACTGGTGTTGTTCATAACATATAAAGCGAAACATAATGTGCAATTTTTACATGATAACAAGGATTATGCTATGACCTTGGAATGAAACAATAATATGTATGAAATCCTTATCTATAATGTTATCATCACATATGAAAATAATACAAGATATTATGAAATGTCACCCGTAGTGGAAGGATCCATATGGATCTATATTAAAACCTATGATCATTGGTAAACAAAACCCTTTTAATTAACATGGAGAGATTACTTAAGGGACTTCCTACATAGCAAGCTTTATGATTTCACCTAGTATAGGCTTGTTAAGCTACAGAGTGGGCATTGTGCTAACCCACATACAAGCCAACCCACAAGTTCTAGCCTAGAGGGGCAAGTGAAGGAACATTGGGATGAATGAGTTGTGGTGATGTGGCAGAGATTGTGGTGTCAGCCCATTCGTGGAGCAATGAACCAATGGGGAACAAAGGTTGTTTGGCCCACTTCACACGTAATCCAGATAATGAGGCCTTGGTGATTAGTAAAGGTGCATTTTTAGGAAATCGTCGGGAAGGTGTGAGTGAGATAATGTAAGGTGGGTGCGTGGCAAGCCCTGCACTGATGTAGATAGCTATTGGTGGGAAAGAAGCCCCATTTGACAATCCAACCCACCATTGAGACCTTAGTAGTGTAGGATAGTGTAATAAGAAAATGCACTAGGAATATAACTAGTGGAACCAACCCTAACTGGTCCAAGGGCCTGACTGCCACACACGCTAATGGCAGACACCCACATGGCAGCTAGATGATGTGGAAGAGCATATTCTTTGAGAGGTGATATCTCTTAATCCGGAGGTCAGATTGAGGAAAAATTGTATACCATCAGATTTGTTTTGACAAGACAAAAAAAAAGGTAATTGTTATTCTGATTTTGGTGGACATGAAAAAGATAGAAATTTTTATACCCGATTTCCATAATGATAGTTTTGAAAACTAGGTATACATAATAACTACTTCATAAATTGATTTGTTAAGTAAAAGATATTGTTACATAATACATATATTTAATGTTTTATTTATGATATAATAGAATAATA
>APFE030744166.1:32941-43279 GCA_000404065.3 Pinus taeda
AATATTTAACATGTAATTACTGAACCTTACATAATTTTCGTTATAAACATATATCAATCTTGTCACGAGATCTTGGTTATAGACATATATCGATCTTGTCATAGCCTCACACTAGTGGTGACTTCCAACCACATCTGAGCAAGGTGTGTACCACCTAACTTTTTCATTTTCCATTACTTGAGTTTACGAACTATGCCTAACTTTCAAGGCTTACTTAATTTTCGTTAAGTGTTCACTTCTTCTTACACATATGGATAAAAAATAATTATACTTCAATTCATTTATCTTCTCATTACGCAGCGGAGATAACATATAGGCACAATGTACAAGAATTTACATAAGTTATAAACGAAAGGGCAACTCTCAAACAAGTTTGCCCAATCACTTATAAAATTCTGCAAATTTACAAGTACAAATAATTTTACACGGTCGTGCAGTGTGACCTGCCCAACTTGACGAAATTCTTACAGTGTTCCACACTGTGGTCTTGACACGCCTTGCTTGTCGTGCAACAGTGGCCCAAATTCTCATGCATACCATGCCCTGCTGGCCCAACCTTTGTTCGATGATGCCTCTATCCTGTAGCTCATGCTACTTTATGTAGCGGTGACCCACACCCTGCGAGAACCCAGAACTTTAAGCCAACAAAAAAAATTTACTTGCCCAACCGAATTACAGAGACTTTGTTTAGTCACCTGCACTTGCCGGCGGGCACATGACCCAGCTAGCCTACCTATGGGCGGTTGCCCTATCGCGCCATGGGTTCCCTGCCTACGACCCAAAATTTGTCCTGTTACTTGAACTTCCCACTTTGCCCATTGAATTTGGGCTTGTGTTTAAGTGTTAATGTTGTATTTGTGGTTGGATTGATCTCCTCTTAGAGCGAACTCCCCTCGCTCTACTTATGCACATTTACCTCCAATCATTTTGCCAAGGGTCATCTCGTTTGGTGAGTCAACCCTTAGCTGACCTGCACACTTTAGTTGACACGCCCCTTACCCATTGTTTGAACCGAGTCGACCCATAGTTGTTGCCCATGACCGACTCACACGTGCTTAGGTGTTGGTGGACGCTACGTGGATATGCGCCCTGTTCACCATGTCCACCTGACTTGATGTTTGTGTTTCCCGTCCGCTATAACTCAGTCCCTCATCCACCATGCGTGCCTTTAATCGACCTTTGTATGCACACCTTTAACTGAACTCGTATGCACGCCTTTAACTGAACTCGTCCGCATGCCTTTAACCGAACATGTCTCCATGACTTTAACCAAACTTGTGTGTATGATTTTAACTAAACATGAGTCGGGCAGGCTACCACCACTAATTCTCCATGCCCACCGCATCGTGCAACATACACACGCTCATACCCGAGACTCCGGTTTTTCGACTCTCTCAGATGATCACCAACTTGAAGCCCTTACAAGTCTTAGTCTCTCCCATAGAAAACGTAGCCCTAACCAACTAAAAAAAACATTCAAAATGTAATTATCCAAACAAAATACATTCAAAACCATATGCAAAAGAAAACATCACACATAAATACCAATTTGCAAATACCTTTTTTAGCTAAATACTTTTTCAAAAAAGGTGGGAAACCTATCATAACTTAGTTGTCAAACTAACAGTGAGAACAACCATCTTTGGCTACTATCCGCGAATGCAGACTGACTCATCCTCGTTATTCAAGGAAAACCATGCCACCTAGAATAACCCGTTAGTAGTCCATAAAGAGGCAGACATTCACTCCTACAAGATGCCTTTAAGTCTTAGGTCGTTAACCTGTTCTGAGAAAGACAAATTTTTAACCAAGCAAAACAATTTTAATGTATACTAAAATCCATAACTATTTAATACTTACTTACCTTCCAAAAAAAGACATTTTTTACCCAACAAAACAATTTTAAAACATACTAAAATCCCTAATTTAAATGAAATAAGAAACATAAAAAAATAACTTTCTCGATAAGTCTTTGAAAAAGAAGTAAACTAAATGTCCTTACAATATTCTAAATTGAAATCTCGTACCTGTGGGAATAGATCCCATGTCCAAACAGATAGTAACACCCAAATACCAATTTTTCCTCCTAACAATATTTGAAAATATATAACAACAATGTTAAAATCTTTTCTGAATACCTCAAACATTCCCTTTAACCGATTGGTACATAGTTAGCGCACTCTTCACGGAGCTCCCTCCCGGGAATGGGGATGACGTGTCGTGAGATTCTTGGCAACAGGCTGTCAGAATCTTTTGTCAATATTTCACGATCGAGGGAACAGTGAAAGATGCCACTCCGTGTACAAAATAGAGAGGCTCGAAATTTACTGCGAGACATGATATGAGATAAAATTATTGGTAAAATTGATGAATGTAAACGAAACGATTGTTAAATAGTGACCGGAAATTCAACGGTGGATGCGAGTCGGGCACGCGGTGATTTGTGACATTCGAACGCGGAGATATTGCCTGCCGTACTTAGTAAGTAATTCAGACTTTTCACAAGTTCCAGAAGAATTCATCCTGCTCGGCCTCCTTCCACGTCGGAATGGCGTTCAAGCCCAACGCCTCATCAATCGACGGGAATTTCTCCAAATTCAGGCAGTCACTGCCATCAAACAGACCTTCATACAACGCCATGCTCGACTCCCCGGATGTCTTCTGGCTACTGTCGATCTCTAACAGCTTTTCTGAAACCAAAGATGACCGCGACGGGTATTCGGGCTCCTTACTGACCTTGTCATTACTTTTGTCATTATTATTCTGTGGAGCGCACGAAGTCGAATTCGAATTCAAAGGGAGTTCTTCCCTCGCATATCTAGCGGCGGCGAGCTGAATTTGCCGACGGGAAAGAGAAAACGCTGACGGAATGGCGGGCACAGAACCAGGGAAGTTGAATTTAGCGTTGGGTCCTCTCAGGCAATAAACTGCGGCGTCGTAAGCGCGGGCGGCTTGTTCGGCGGTTTTGTAGGAGCCGAGCCATATCTTCGTTCTGCTCTTGGGCATCCGGATTTCGGACCCCCAACTGCCCCATTTTCGCATTCGGATTCCCCTAAATTGGTGGGGCATTTGTCCGCAAAATCGGTGTGCTAGGTTATCCTCTGGAGCTTTATCCATATAACGCAAAATCTCACTGAATAACCGTTAACGATGTCTAAAGCGTAGCGGTGGAATGACTTGATTGAACTAACGTGAAACCTGTATGGAGCCCATATATAGTTAAGTGAATCCGTATCGAAAGCGCGGATTTTAGGGAGGTCGTTTGTCGAAGAGACAAAGGTATTAGAGGAGACGTGCCAATTAAGGAATTGTGCATTCTTCCAATACAAGAGAGTCCAAGAGAGAAGGTTAACCTGTTGACAGAGAGTTTTCCGTGTGAAACTGGTCTCAGAAATACAATTCTGAAGATGATTGGTTACGGAATTTTGATTTGAAACAACCGTGATCCGTTACAGTTATTGGTCCATATGAGGAATGCTAGTTTTTGTCGATGCTCGGAGGTATCGCATTATAAACTTTGCCACATGCTTGAAACTGTTTTTAATATTATAAAATAAAGTTGAGTTGGATGGATGAAATGATTAAGAGATAAGTCTTACGAATTTTTTTCATATAAAATATTGAAATAAAACTTTCGAGAAAAATGATAATATTCCCCAGTATGATCCAAAACTGGCTGAATCATAATTGGGCGCGTGCGATTTTATCATATAAAATAAAATTCCTCGAGTTTCTTTTGCGAATTTCGCATGAATGAACCAATCGTTTCTTTTATTGTATCCTCTCAACGAATCGTTTAGTTTATTTTATTTTAAATATATAAATGGTGTACAGACAAAAAGCTATGCTGCGAGAGGAAGATTTTGGAAAACCCATGCACACTGAAGACGTGGTCGGTTGTTCCAGGGGAAGACCCAAAATCTTTGGACAAGGTTCACATGTCAGTCACAGGTCGGAGCGTCCCATAAAATGTTTCTAATTTTTATTATATATTATGAAACCCCATGAAATCAGATTGTCTCAGTACGGAATCGCACTCATGCAATGATGCAATACATATCTAAAGGGTTTATAATTTGTTATTGATTAATATTTTTAGAAACGAAAACCTTTTTAGAGACCTTATTTTTTAAAAGTGTGATATTTGGCGTACTTGGTTAAATTTGAATTAAAATTAAAAAGGTTTGTATATGAGTTATATTCACTATAAGGAAAAGACTAAGGTTTTGGGCAAACTCTTATGAAAATAGTTCAAAAATATATCTGTACGGAGGTCCAAGTTGGGCGCGGTGATATATTTTAATAGTGTCTTTTTAATAAACTAACGCACTGTTTTATTATTATACTATGCACCGGTTTTTAATAACATATGGTGTTATTGTTAGAGGCTTATTTTTTTTGGTGCATCAAGTATATAATGCACACTGGTGTGTATGCTAAATATAGCATCGAAAAAAGGGTTAAATTTAAAGTAAGGACGGTTGTAAAATTCATTTTGCCTAGTTCGATGTTATACTCGGACGATGCCTCGATGTTAGACCAGTGCACGAACAACCCAATGCATAAACAACAAATCACATTGTTCTAGGGTTTTTAACTTAAAAAACTTGAAAATAATGGTGGGCCTATTATATTATAGGCTCAAATGTTGGTAATTGAACGAAAAGCCCAGGTGCTTAATAGAGAGTGGTGCATTATTATAGGGCTATTTTTTATAAAACTAAAAACAACGTTGCAGTATTATATAAGACGCACCAGTGCTTATAGTACTCGATAGCACCAAAGAAAGGTTAAATTTAAAAAATGCCCATCCTAAAATTCATTGTCACCATTTTTGTGCTATATCTCCATGAAGCACGAGTGCTATTGATGTATTTAAACGCCCTAATACATAACTACGGAGGGTCACCACGATATGGTTTTTAATTTTTTTAAAACAGTGCACTTAGGAAATAGTACACATCAGTCTTACAAGAGTGCACGAGAACAAGGTTAAATAAAAAAACATACCTGTTGTAAAATTCACTTTTACCATTGGCAGTTTTATAGATCTCTCAAGCGTCGGTGCTACTCTTGCCTTTGTCAAGCGCCTTGTCACTAGTGCTTCCTTTGCTCAACGTCTTTTCATCCGGTGCTAATGGAATGGCTTTCCAATTTTCTCAAATGGTGATGAATTTTTTTTTTTTTTTCATTTATGTGGTAACCATGCCTCCTTAATGAGAAAATGTTTAGGAAATGTTTATGTTTCTCTCAAATTTAATTTTTTAGGGGAGAGTAGAATTGAAAATTAGGTAAAAATATCCATTGTCTTAGAATTTTTTTTCTCATGTGGTATGTTCGATAGGTTCAACCTACATCAAGAAAAGTGCACCTTGTAAATTTACAAGGTGCACCACAAATCGATTCGTTAATTTAACGCACTGTTGTTTTGTCAGTGCATTTGGTAAATTGGAATGAACTCAGAAAAGTTACATTTTTTTTTTTATGATGATGCAACTGGTAAAGCTTACCCCTCGATGATGCAACTGGTAAAGCTTACTCCTTTAGAAAACACTAGATCCATGCAAACCGAGTTAGATATCTAAAGGAAACATTGGTATATGGACCTTGGACATTGATGGCTTTTGAAGTTTGGTTCAAGGGAAGAGGGTCACCTCTCATTAAAGATAAGTATTTCTTGATTTATGATATCTCTTACTTGTGTATAGATTTATAGATATGATGATTATGTTTATTGATTATACTTATTGCATATGTATTTGAGTATATGTACCTTTCTCGCCTTCTTGATGTGATGTGATAAATGGATCCCTCTTGAGCATCATTTGAGATGCAAGAAGGATGGCTAGATCTAGAAAGAGGTAGAGAGGTACTTTATTAAAAGGTGACAAGCACTACAAGGTGCCTATAAAAAAGTTCACATGTATTTGAAAACTAGAAGGTATGCATGGTATGTTGTATTTCAACTATAACTTTAGATGGCTCGGTAAGCACTAAGGTGTGATGAGAATGTCTCTTTCTTTGATGGCCCATACATGCATATGAAAGTAACTTGTATCTATGTTTCCTATGATGAAATGTTGCACCTGGTTTTGAACATTTTGATCTTCTTGAATTCTATGAGGCTATCTAATTATAATACACCCTCCTCCTAGGTCTACCCAAGTCAACAACCAGTTGGGGTAAACATGCAACAAGAGAGGTCACTATAAGGGATTCAACCTCCTTGGTGACCTTAAGGAAATGGAATCAATAGAACATACCAAAAAAACCCATCTACATTAATAACAACCCCATCAGGAGACATGTCAACCACTAACACATCTTGTCCCTGAGTGCCATTGATGATTTAATCCTTTTAACCCTTGGTCTCTCTCATGATATGTGCAAGCAAATGTCCAGAAGCCAAATTCACTCTCACAGGCCTACGTGCCATTGTCCCTAGACTCTTTTCAGCAGACCTGTGCCAACGTCCTTGAGCTTTGAGCCACTTTTCTAGCCCAAAATCCCAGCCTTTTCCCAGAACTTGTTACAACCTCTAGAATCCATCAAGGACATGATGACAATACTAATAAATCAATTTCAACCTCAGGATTAGGCCTGAGATTCCCCAACCAGGACTTCCATTTTGTCAAACACTTGGCATAAATGCAACCTACAAGTCTATGATACAAGGCATAGCATAAATAACTGAAAGAACTTATGGAACATAACTAGAAGGTTTGCCCACCTTCTCCATTGAACTGTTATAACATTAATTAGGTCTTTCATCCATCCATTTAACAAATTACAAGTGAAAACATGAAATAACCATGACATGAACTAGTCATATAACCATGCTTATAACCAACATTAAACCATATAAATAACAGAGATATGATAGCCATTAAATCCAAATATAAAATAATGCAAAAGTAAGATAAATTAACTTTTATTAAACATAGGAAAATTTGACTAGGATCAAGACTTCCACGTACCACCCAACTATAGACATGGATGAACCAAATCTTTCTTTCAGCTAGTCATCCCTGTGCCATATTCCAAACATGAATGTGGGATCTCATAGAAAAACCAATTCAAAAACAACCAATGGAATCTAGAGGTTAAACCACCTCCACCCTCATTAAATCGTGATCACACCAAAATTGGTGCTCCTATCACAATCAAGCCAAACTTGGAATGCCATCTGGAATCCATCACTATCCTTGAGGAATTTTCCATCTCCTTGTTTCTGAGCCTTCACTGTAATCCAATCCCAGACCACTATGCCCTAAATCGAGACCATTCTCTCAAGATTTACCGCAATCCAAACCAGGATCACTAGGCCCTAAACCGAGACTCCTCCCTCAGGATTTACAGTGTATCCCACCAAAACTGGTCAAGGGATTCCTAGGCCTATGGGAATGAAACTTGAGACCACTTCCACCGTGGATTTCGAAATCTATCTAGGAAAACCAAAGCTCAAAACCAAAATAAACATCCAAACAACTTGGCATGTAGAGAAAGGAAAGGCTAGGCTCAAAACCACTGTCATAACCTAACAAAACCATGCCATCAATAATAAGAGAACCATACACCAACATGCAAAGCCATGCATGTCCATACCAACTAGTAAATCACACATGCAAAAGTTTACCTGTAAGTATTCCTGTTGAAGCCCCTTGATCCTGCTTTTCCTTCCTTGATCCTTTCTTTCCTTCCTTTCCTTTGCTTGATTTTCCTTCAATGCTCCAAATCTAGAGTGCTTCGAGAAAACTCTAAGTGACCAAGAGTGAGAGGCAGAGAATAGTGAGAGAGCTCCAAACTTGAACTAACAAAAGGTTAACATTGGCTAAACTTTCCCACTGATCCTCAGAAGACTTTTTATCAATGAGGCCTCTATTTTCTTCATTTTCCATTATTTTCCTTCTTTTTCTTCCTCACATGCAACATGTGACCTTTCACCTTACTTTTCTCCTAATTTCCTTTATTTTGAAAAATAAATGTGCCATAAATTACCTTTTTTCCTTTTAATGGCTTTACCAATTTCCTTAGCCAAAAACACACATCCAGTGATACCCACTACGATATCTTTAGCTAACATTCAACTTGGAATATGTGTCCCTTTTCTGTGGTCTTATTTTTCCTTTATTTACTTTATTACATGGAATTTTCACTAGGGTTGTTACAGAACCCTCCCCCTTTAGGAACACCATCGTCAGTGTTAAACCACACCAAGACCTCAACAAAAATTGTTGAAAAGCAAACATAATTCCCATGGAGCTTTATAACTTAGCTCGTTGTAGAATTTACAATGAAATACATGCTCGAAAGCAAAACATCATGACAACATGACCATATAATAACCATACCGCATACCAGAGCTTTATAACACAACTCATTAGGATATATACAATAACCACATATACACATATGCACATTTTCTAAACTAGGAAATCAAACGATATGATGCCCGTATCAATCAACAAGGGAATCCAAAGGATCACACCTCCACCCTCAAGTAATACTAGGATTCATGTCCTTCCCAGGGAGTCCAGAATCCATTTTCACAGTCAAAGCTACATCTAATGTCTAGCGCTACAATCTTGTACCACTTTTACCCTCAGTGAACAGTTATCAACTAATTGTTCCAGGGCGCACTTCCAATGGGTATCTGATTCCATCTAGAAATGATAATGACCAAAACAAATACGTTTGTGACCTTCCCTTATCTACTACATGGTCCCTCGGGAAATCAATCACGTTGGGCATGGAATCCCCACAAGGCATGTTTTGGGGCTCAAAGCCCAACTTTTCACCAAATTTTGTTGTAAAGCTCTGCGAGTTGGGAGCCTGGGGCGCAAAAGTATGATAGAGTCACAAGGTTGTTCGCCCTAGTTTTGTAGTGTAATGTCAGCTGGATAGACCTACCCATGGTCCACTGACCATGGGATTATATAAATAGAGTGAGGCTCTAAGTGTAAAGAATAGGAAAAGAAAAGGGAAAATAGAGCATGAGAATTCCAAGAGATTGAGTCGCAGTGTGAAGTGTGTCTTTGGGTCGTAGGGTAGGAGAAGGCTTTGGAACTGAGTGCGCAGAGTCCTAGTAGTCTGCAGCTGAGTGCGCAGAGGCCTAGTAGTCTGCAATTGAGCACGCAAACCCCTACAGCTGAGTGCGTAGGGTGAGTTGAGTCTGCAACCATGGAAAGAATCAATAAAGAGAAGTTTGGTCATAATTTTGTGTATTTGTTCTTGGGTTAATACATGATTGTTATAACCTACAAATATATTGTTTATTTTCTGCATGCACCTATATGAATGTTTTATGTTGTTAAGTATAAATCAAAGCACTCAAGTAGACAAAGATAATTAACTGACATTGGAATATAAGTAAGGTCTTGGGTAATAGTGCAAAACGTGGCACAACCCTTGGATAGGGCTGCGCGAAGGCAATGTATCAAGTTGAGAGGAATGGGAAGGTGCGTGAAGTAACCTGTGCACAGGGAGAAACCGCAGACTATTCAAGCTCATCAAACATATCGAGGGTGCCGAAACCTGGTTCTAGCACCCTCCCATAGTACTTAGGGTGAGACCTCATTCTGTGCTCCACGGACTATTGCCGAAAGGGCCAGTAGTACTGGGATTAGTTTGGCTAACTAACTTTGAACCTGGGTTAGGCCCCAACAAGCCAACAAATGGTTCCACAAAGATGTCTTTTGTCGTACCACTAGATCCGATAAAGAAAGGAATTGAGTGTTGGAAATCAGATGCAGAGCTAATTAAATCAAAGACTTAGCAGATAAATCAAGCACATAAAGGCACAAGAATTAACGTGGTTCACCCAACCAATCTGGGCTACGTCCACACAACATAGGCATCGGAAATCTTATTAATCAAACAGGGGATTACATAATTCAATCCTCACAAACTCTCACCCTCATTCCAAACAATCCGAATGGTTGCCTGTTATATAGCAAAGAGAATCTAACAGCCTCATAAATCCTCTCAACTCAAATTTAGGATGCATTAACTCCCTCCCAACAAACTCGAGCTAATCTAGGAATTGATTCCTATTGTTGTCATTTACTGAGATTTTGCCTATCTTATGCAAAACAGAAAATCTCAACAATCTCCACCTTGACAGCAATTAGCCTGATGCCCTGTTATTATTATTTTATCTTTTCTGCAAGCCAAGAGAAGCCAACCACCAGCTTAGCTTCTCTAACAAAACTGGTTTTGTGAACATGTCTGCACAATTCTCCTTTGTATGCACTTTTTCAAGAGAGACTCCCCTTTCAGTGATAACCTGTCTTACAAAATGGTACTTGATTGGTATATGCTTTGATTTACTATGATAGG
>APFE030744166.1:44356-70003 GCA_000404065.3 Pinus taeda
GACTCAACATGAAAGAATCAAACTTCTTATACCACTGCCGAGGCGACTGCTTCAGGCCATATAATGACTTCTTGAGCCTGCAGACAAATTTCTCATTGCGATGTTGAACAAACCCTTCCGGTTGTTCCATATATATTTCCTCCTCTAAGTCTCCATGTAGAAATGCAGTCTTAACATCTAGTTGCTGCAACTCTAAATCAAGAAAAGCGACTAATGCTAACAAAATTCTAATTGAAACAATTTTAACCACCGGTGAAAAAATCTCATGAAAGTGAATATCGGCTTTCTGTGAAAACCCTTTTGCAACCAGCCGCGCTTTGTACCTGTCTTCCATATCATTCACACCCTGTTTCAGCTTGAAGACCCATTTAAAACCCACAGTTTTCCTGCCTTTTGGAAGCTCAACCAGATCCCATGTGTCGTTCTTACTCAAGGCCATCTTATGCAAAACAGAAAATCTCAACATTGAGGAGTGGTTGGACAGAAAGATTCACAAGTTCATGGTGTAGGAAAATAGGAATATGTGATTATCAAATGAAGAGTGGTTAGATTGCTACTTGTACACAAAGATCCATGAAATTTTATTTGCATCCTTCCCCACTCAGTTGTACGAGTGGATCATGAAGCTAGCAGATAGCCAAGGAAGGTGCAAACTCAACAAACCTATTGTGTGGACTCCAAAGTTGTTATGCAGACTCGAAGCATTGAAAGATAGCATCGTGCGCGTTGTCGATTACTGGCTGGATCGATTCATCAGAGGGTTCACCACTGAATTCATGGTAGATACTTCAGTCAACTATAGCGAGGCAGAACAACACTTCCTCAAGGGACTTGAGGTAAGTACGTTAAATTTTTTAACACCTGGATTAAAATTCTATTGTGTGAAAAGCGGGTTATGTGAATAGATTGATGTTTGGGGCTATGCGGAGGAGGAGGATTTGTAGAAGCGAAGGTAGCACAAAACTAGAAACTAGCCCATTGATTTCACCTCTGCATGGAGGTGAAGAAGAACTCGCAAAGGTTTCACCAAGAAGTGCGATCAATCTGATAAAGCAGAGAATTTCGTGCATACGACCCCCACCCACACCACGACCAGTTTCACCATCTTTAGCCACGCCTTCACCCATATCACCTCCACCACCACCATGAAGCAGTATGGCTAGCACGATAAAGCTAGCAGTGTTCAAGAGTGTAGGGAATGAGTATCCAGACCAATTTTGGTTTGTGGTAAAAGTGGTATGGGAAGCATAGGGGGTCATCGATGACAACATAAAGAAGGCAACATTAGTCAGCGTTCTGTAGGATTATGAGCTGACCTAGTACATTAAGCATTCCAATGATAATCTGAATGCAGGGATAACGATATCCAAGCTGCGCTAAACAAGGAATTTAGTAGACCAAAATTGGAGGCACAGTTGATCATTGGATTCAAGGAAATCACAATGCTACCAGGAAAAACCCCGTGGGAGTTGGATAAAAGATTAAAGTGCGTAATTCCTGAAGTGAACATGAGACTAATAGATGGGCAACATCGTGAATGGTTTGTAGCATCATTAGCACCTCATTTTCAGAACACGTTGTCACAACAGAGGCTAACAACTTAGGTTGAAGCTTTGGAGGTTGAGATGAGATTACAGGAGACTCCGATACAAGATCCAAACCTAGGAGTCCAATAGATACACATGCAGTTGAAAAACTTGTGCCTTGAAATGCAGAGTTTGAAACAAGACAGGACGACTCATCTAAAAGTGCGCAACGAGGTATGGTGCGTAAAGTGCAAGGTCCAGGGGCATGATAAGGACCATTGCTTGGTGTTCGCAAATTACCTCATAGGAGGATGACCAATGCCATTGAGACCAGAGGCACAAGTAGGGCCAAGTGTGGTGTCTGCATTGTGGTGCGCGATTTGTTAGATAAGAGGGAAGCGTGCTACAAATAACTGCCATCTATTACAAAAGTATACACAGACATCACAACAGTTGTTCTGTAACTTCTACTGATCGATGGGACATGACGAGTGCAACTGTAGAAGTTATGAGCTGATGATCGATTTGACTCCTACCTATAGAGTTCAGGCCGAAACACGACCCTTGATCAAAACACAAGAATGGCATGTAGTGGATTTCAGGGATGCGGACAAGGCCGAGGAGGAATGAGACCAAGAAGAGGTCGTGGTGAATTGATATATTACAATTGTAGAGGGCCAGGAAACTATGCCCACGACTGTACGATTCCAATGAGACCATCATGCTTATATTGTACACACTTTGATTATGAGACAGAGGACTATCCCACACTAATAGCGAGGTTGTGCGATAAAGGAGCACTCTAACCTCCCCTGACTCAAAGCCTGCAAATGATGCGATCTAAGCCATGCGAGGAAGACCCGAATGTAAATATCGTGCTCCAGAGTGGTATTACGACAGGGGATGACAAAGGCAAGCAGCCCAAAGAAAGTACCTGGGTTTGCAAAGCACCAATGAAGGAACCTGAATTTGATTTGGAGCGCACTAAAGAGACATTCATGGAAGCTGAGCAGAGCTTTGGAAATTCCTCCACTTCAGGAATTAAAGGCAGAATGGAAACAAAAATGGACCCATTAATGCTCACTACATTCTTAGAGACATGCATGAAGCTACTGCATGATAGAAAGGCTATGAAGAGGCTACAAGAACTCATAACTAGATGTGTTGGGACCACATCAGGAGAATCTCGTGTAGTCCAAAAGCTCAGGAAGCACATGATGCGAATAGGAAGGGAGACGAGATTGACTGCGTAGATTGGGGAATATGAGATGGATCAAGTGATTCTGGATCTAGGATGAGACGTGAACATCTTGCCAAAGCATGGGAGCACATGGGAAGGCCTGCGTTGCAATGGTTTCCTATCCAACTGTGAATGGTGAAGCGACAAGAGATCTTGTCTATAGGGAGATTGCAGAGAATCATAATAGATATCGAAGGAGTGAGCGCGCTAGCAGATTTCTTTGTAATAGAGATTATTTATTACAAAAATCCCTATCTCACATTAATGGGAATAGACTGGGCCACTAACATGAATGGAGTGATAAATCTAAAGAAGTGCAAGATGATTTTCGAGAAAAATGCACTGTGCGTATTGGTAGGTTTAGATCCTGCAGAAGGATCGCACTACATAGAACCAGTGCGTGACAGTGACAGTGAGGACGATTTGGACTACATCTACAAGATAACCATGTGAGAACAAGAATGGGTAAATCTCACTATAGATGGCCAAATATATTGGGAGCGCAAAAGTTCCTACATGTTAGATTTTGACAAAGAGATAGAACAATGGCAAAACTGGTTACACGAGGTAACCATGCTCAACTGTAACATGATGATAAGGTCACTCCATTGCGTAGCAATGGAGACAAGAGACTTGCCAATGTATGTCAGGTTAAGTGAGGTAGAGGAGTTCCTGAACCAATTTGAAAAGGAAGTGTTGGAATAACAACATTTCGACGCTCTAAAATGGGTAGTATGCGCTATGCCTACAAAGTGGTAGGGTATGCACCAGTAGAGGTTTGAGGACTAGCATGAATGTAGAAGGATGATGTGCCTATGATTTAGGAAGCCTTAGATGCAGATAAAAGCCAAGTATGACGGGAAAAATGGCCTGTGCACCAACCTTTCCAGATGGATACATGCATATGGTGCACAACCTGCATGAAGGTACACTATTCGCGCAGTAGAAAACATGATTGGTAAGCAGGAGGTGGCAACAAAATGGCATGAAAAACCCCTCCATTTGGGACTAGGAGGTATGGTAAGACCAAGTGCAGAGAAGGTTATCTGTGTGGAATCCTTTGACAAAGTGTGTGAAGTACTGAACAGGGTCCACAGTGCAAAACATACTGATTGGGACATGCATGTACGAGTGGTTCTATGGGCGTGTAGGACCACGTGCAAGAACCTGACCACATAGGCACCGCCAAGGCTGGAATATGAGACGAACGTTGTAAGCCCTCTAGTACTTGAAAAACCTAATCCAGCACTAGTAGGGACGACAATTGGTGAAACCTTGGAAGAAAAAATCCAACAGGGAAACCTTATAGTCCAAGAACTTGAAGAAGAAAGGGTACGGTTAATGAAGAAAAATTCTCTCGTGGACGGAGAAGTCAAGAAGCTAGAGGACGAGATAAAAGAAGATTTTCTCACTAAAAAAACTAGAATGGTAAGGAAGGGTGCGTATGATCATGTTGAAAAGTTTGACCACTATCGCCATGAATTGATCAGTCTGATGCCTTGGCTTGGACCATATATTACTAAGCATAGTGACCAGGGTAATGCATTGGGAATGGTGAAGTGCGCAATGCCAACTGTAACAATAAAAGGTGGGGATTCTCCAGGAACCATGATGGAGGATAGGATGGAACTTTACACGGGTGGTGTGGCGACTTGACTAGCAAACGAAAATACAGTATTAACGCTCCAAGGAGTTGAAAGGAAGCGTGAGACTATAATCTACTCTGCCCAGAAGCTGCACGAGGTTGTAGCTACGTGTAGGAACAAAAAGTCACAAGGTCCGTAACTGTGGACAGGGGGCTACACTGCCACGCAGGTTGGTCAGAATGTGACCATTGAAGTCACTATTCACTATTTGATGCTTGACTTGAGGCCAAATGAAGCAGACAACAGGCATTTAAGACATGAGTTATGGGCAAGATTTGGGAAAATTTGCTGCCAAGAAAGCATTAATGAACTGAAATTGGGGGGAGTGGTTATATTTGAATTTAAAAAGCACTATAAAATACAAAGGGATGCCCAAAAAAAAACACTTGGTCATTTAAGAATCGAGCGATTGAGCAGAGCCTTGAGTGTTGTGACTCGAGTGTTGATTGAGCCCCTAAGTTCACGAGTGCTACATTTCTGGACGGGTACGATGGAAACTGCTCGGGATGTTATGGACATAATTGAAATGACCACTGACGAGGCCATGCAGGCCCTAACTATGGGGGATATTCCAGAAGGCACTAGGATTGTGGCAGAAATCCTGAAATCATGGCTCACGCCAAGATCCAAGAAGGAGAAACAAGCAATGGTCCTCGTATGTGTGTCCACATGGAACCTGCTGCGCACCAAATTCTCAGTGAAGCATAAGGGGAAAGTCGTCACCATAGAGAAGGATGAGGAAGAAGAAGATTTGGAGGATCTTATCATCGTGGAGGAAGAGGATGAAGGCATGGAGGAGGATACCCAGCCTACCCACCACGTGATAAAATTTCCCCTATGTCCCCCTGTAAAAAGGGAAGGAATGCACCTGGGATGCCTGACAAGCCTGAAATTTGAATATTGGGACCTCGCTGACCACGAGAAGTTCCCCCACCTGGAGACAAGGAATCTCATGAATCCCAAGCAGAACATTGTGCGGAGTGGAGAAGGCTAGACTACTAAATTTTCTTTGGGTGCCGCACTTCCACCACACACCAATAACCATTTTTGTCATCAAGAAGCTGCTCTGCCTAGTGCATGATGGGTGCTTGTGGAGGGAGCATCCCATCCCCATCACGACAGACATGATTCACCATATCTATCAGCTTCCATGCAAAGGAGAGGACCCTGCAGACATATTGGAAGGGAAGGGCAATGACTTGGACATCGCGGAGGCCATGAAGAAAAAGTAGAAGATATAAAATAAAAAAGGGGCTACACCATCTCCAGCATCAAGGAGAATGTAGTGTGCGTGGAGACCCAAATCCTGGTAGGAAAGGTCATGCACAAGTGCTATGCAGATGAGGTACTAGTGTTGGTGGTAGCATTGGCAGAGTATTGCACAAAGGGGATTCAATTTAACTAGTCCAAATTCCTCTGTAAGGAGTTTTTGGAAAATAGTCGTGAAGCCCAGGAACAAGGCAAAACGTTGCACTATGCATGGCTATTGCTATCCATAGTACTTGTGGTTGGGGAATTGCCCGAGGATAGTGAATTCGCCATAATTGATAGGGATTTAGTGGAGGCCACGAAGTACGCTTCACTCTGGGCCATAAAGGATGCTAAAGGGATATGTGACAACAAAATCTTCTTGGTGTTCATGGAGATGAACCTCAGAATGGGGATCATCCGTAAGCTGCGACTGTCACCCATTGTTTACAACAATTTCTAGAGTTTTGTAGATTTTAAAGCGGACATGCATAACATCTATATCAGGGCACGCAGGGACCCGACTAAATATTGGACAAAGCTACCCTTCATAGCCACTGACAATGTTATTTTCAATGTATTGGAGGCATGTCCGCCAAAGTGGCGCGCCCCAGACATCAAATGGATCAAGAAGTCAGTGACGAAAAAGAAGAAAGGAGAGGCCAAGCTGCACATCTCACAGTTGGCTGAGAAGCGAAGGAAGGAGGTAGTGGTGGCAGAATTATGGATGTTTATAGGACGTGGCACAAAAATCCGTTCAGCAGGAAAAGGCCGCAGTAGCAGCAACAACAAAGGAGGTAGCCGTGAAGGCAGGTGAGGACCACATGAAACAGGGACAGGAACCAGAGGGAGCAGAAACAGAAGGAGGCACAGACCCCCAAACCGTGCTAACCCAGCTAAAGCGCTGACACCCAATAGAGCAGGTGGTGTCATGTAAGAAGGTCAAGGCATCAAAGTTGTCCATTGACCTGATCACCCTAACCAAGGGTGATCTAGATGACATTGGTGAAACTATGCACGATGTCACCTCTGAGGCTCTCCAAGATTTCATACAGGAGAACCAGATTGAGTTGGGGGCCCTCATAGCACAGTTGCAGGAATTATAGGTGTGACCCCCTCAACTTGGTACCCTTTCGACCAACCTCACAGTCAGATCCATTGCAGTAGAGAAGATGTTGCACGCCTGATGAAGAACACCATAGTGATACCAAAAGGGGTACTACTGACATCAAATGAGGCTGACATGAAATCTATTAGTGTGTTGAAAGGTCTCAGTACTAATCTAGCTACACTCCCACCCGAGACCTTATATGTGTTTCAGGATGGGATAACTGCAGAGTTGCGAGCTAGGGAAAGCCACACACTCCAAGTCCTCAATGAGCAGAAAATAAATATGGAACAACTAAGCTTGCAGCATGATGAATTGGTGTCGCAAAATCAACAACTGGTATAGGTGATGGATGATTCTTGCCAAAGTGTCCCAGATCTGGCCATCCAAGTAGACATACTAGTGGAGGTGTGGATCCATAGATTAGCAGTAGGGGTTCATGAGGTTAGGGAGGAAATGACCAAGGTTCAGCTGGAGGTGAATCTTCGAATTTCCAAGCTACAGTTAAAGGTACATCCATCCACTCCCCCGAAAGTTAGAGAACAACGCGTTAGCGTTATCACAGTGGGGTTAGAGGAAATTGGAGGTGCAGTGCGAGACTACACTAGTATGTTTGAAGAATCACTTGAGGTCCTCTCAAATCTGCAGGAGGAAACCAACATTCAGTGCTTAGAGACAAAGGCATGAGAACTCCAACAACAGTATGATTGTGTCCGATGAACTATGCAGATGGTGGTCCTCACTCGGAGACTTGCACAGATGCAGCAAGCTAAAGCACTAAAGGAGCAGGTGGACATGACAAGAAATAAGGAAGCAGTTCTGAAGGTATGTGTTCAACCTTTGATCGATGAGGCCTTCACCATCACGGTAGAAATCTAAGGTAAGCTCACAAACATGCAGAGGATGCACACATTGATGCAGAGAAGCACTCCTGACATAGAAGTCTTGGAACAACGTATGCAGCAGATCCAACAAGCAACAACTCAGTGCACTGCTGACCTCTACGCAGTTTGAGAAGAGTTGCAGGGACTCTGCGCAAAGATTGACACACCGACAGAGTGACTCGAGGGCGAGTCACGATGTTTTTGTTGGGGGCCTCTTAGCCATGGAATCCCCCCAAGGCATGTTTTGGGACTCAAAGCCCATGTTTTGACAAAATTTTGTTATAAAGCTCTGCGAATTGTGGGTGTGGGGCGTGAAAGTATGATAGAGTCACAACATTGTCTGCCCTAGTTTTGTAGTGTAATGTCTGTTGGATAGACCTACCCATGGTCCGCGGACCATGGGATTGTATAAATAGAGCGAGGCTCTAAGTGTAAAAGAATAGGAAAAGAGAAGGGAAAATAGAGCATGAGAAGTCTAAGTGATTAAGTCGTAGTGTGAAGTGTGTCTTTGGGTCATAGGGAAGGAGAAAACTCTGCAACTGAGTGTGCAGAGGCCTAGTAGTCCACAGCTGAGTGCACGGACCCCTATAGCTGAGTGCGCAGGGTGAGTCGAGCATGTAACCATGGAAAGAATCAATAAAGAGAAGTTTGGTTATAATTTTTTGTATTTGTTCTTAGGTTAATACATGATTGTTATAACTTGCAAATACACTGTTTATTTACTATGCGCACCTCTGTGAATGTTTTATGTTGTTAAGTATAACTCAAAGCACTCAACTAGACAAATATAATTAACTAACATTGGAATATAAACAAGGTCTTTGGTAATAGTGTAAAATGTGGCACAATGCCTTGATAGGGCTGCGCGAAGGTAGTATATCAGGTCGCAAGGAATGGGAAGGTGCGCAAAGCAACCTGCGCGCAAGGAGAAACCACGGACCAGTCAAACTCATCAGACATCTCTAGGGTGTGGAAACTTGGTTCTAGAACCCTCCCATACTACTTCGGGTGAGACCTCAGTCCTCGCTCCGTGGATTGTTGCCGAAAGGGCCAGTAGTACTAGGATTTGTTTTGCTAACTAACTATGAACATAGGTCAGGCCCCCACAAGCCAACAGTTACCCCCTACCATGCAGTCACTCATGTTCCAAGTTCTTCGAAATCCCCTATCCTAGGCGATCCATCCCTTGGAAAGGCTTCCTCACATCAGAATATCGAAAACCAAGGCATATGCCTACCTCAAAACCATCATATTGGTCATAGCATGATCATGGAAATCAATGGATACTATTGGGCAACAATGTCCCATAATGGGCCTGCTCCTGAAGTACTTTACTAAGATATTGCTAAATGTTCCAATTCCTTTCACTGTCACTGCTAATGCTTTCAATTGATTTCAACCACCCAATGAGGCATGTTCATGCATCCCTATTCCAAGCACATAATTTCCATTAGATTTAAAATAAATTGAAATAGATTCACATCATACGTTAGTAGTAGCTCATTAATAAGGTACACTTGCAATCTTGTTTACTTCCTGCTACAAGAAGTCAAATTAACTATTTGATCAAAACATCATGTATAAACATATTACGTCTACTTAGCTCAAAACACAACCATCATAGTTCAAAATCATAACTCATATGTAACCATCATAAATCAGAATCATAGATCACATCTAATCGTCATATACCATAGTCGTAAATCATATGCATAATAAAACAGAAATAAAATGTTGAAACTTATCCATTCATCAATCCTTAGCTTCTACCTTTGTCTTTATTCCATACACACATTAGATTGGTTGTCACACCAGACAAACACCCAGTTCCTTCTCCTCAACCATGTGCACATACACATAGTGTGAATTACACACACACAATTACACATGTCATACAACACCATGCAATAAATGCATCTACACCAGTGCCATATGTACCACATGTAAACAGTACCACCTGTACACTGCAACCACCTACACAACATGTGCACACAATCACATGTACACGGCACCACTTGTACAATGTGTACACAATGCCACATGTACACTCCACCACTATATAATGTGTACACAATACTACATGTACATAGTACCACACACAAGACATGTACGCAACACCATATGTACACAACACCACCTGCACACAACGTCACTTGTGAAACATGTACGCAACACCACATGCACACAACACGATATGTACGTAGTGCCACATGTACAACATGCATGTAACACCACCACTACATAGCACTACATATCTAAGATGTACATAACATCATCAATACACAACACCACATATGAAATATCTGCACAACACTACATGCACATACCATCACATATGAAACTTGTGCACAATAATAGTACCACGCATCCAAAACCACACTATCTTTACCAAGCAACCTTGTTTCTAGTGTCTTATACATGCTTGTCCCAGCATGTCACAGAACACACTGTTTTCATTTTTCTACTGTATCCCTCGGTATAACTTGTCGATAACATAGACATAATATAATCACGTAATATAAATTCATAACCATATGATACTAACCTTGTATATTTGTCATGAATACTCTTCTCAATTGATTCCTTGTAAGACTACGAACCTCTTCATGCCATTTTCCTACACAAACAATCATTCCTCCACAACATCGATTCTTGATGACCCTACCAGACAATGACATAGATACATGGATACATACATACATATATATAGACATTAGTATAAAAAAATCATGGTCTTGCCAGACAACGACATACATACACACATATATATACATATAAATGTTAGCATTACTAACGATGATCAATGATGACCCTGTCAAACATGACATAGATACACACCTACATGTTTATATATATATATATATATATATATATAGATTATATATATAAACATTAGCATAATCATGATCATAACATAATTACCAGATATGAAGGTCAAGTTTAAAATAACTTCTTTTATTCATACACAACATGCACGACATTGAGAACAACGGTTCCCAACATTGCCAAGGCATCCAACACCTCAGATCCATTTACTTACCTTTTCTGGTTACCTTTCTCATGTCTGTGTTGCCACCATCCATTTGTCCATTTACCATAATGGAGCGAATTAGTCCAACTGACTGCCATAGTCTTACCTTCCACTATGCTTACTCATGCACAGAGCTTCATCTGAGTCTTACATTACCTCTTGGGTACCACACAACTCTCCCCAAGCTCCATTCACTTTCCTCTTTCCTGACCAATTCTCAAGTATCAAAACATAAAAGGAAACCCAAGAAACAACAACAAGAAAACCATGACAAACCAAAACAAATACGAGACTACGAACAAAGTTGCATATCTATGCATGAGGCACACTCAAAATCGAAAATCAAACGCAACTATCAAAAAAGACCAAAAGCAAAAGACTAAAAACAGACACCATGACTCAATCTGCATGGTTCCTAAGAAAATCTTGACCTGAGCCTCCTTTAAGATTTCATGGAAATTTCTCTTTCCATGTAACTCCCTGCATCACACTATGATAGACACATAGCCATTAGTGCATAAATAAACATAGATATACACCAGTTACCTTATCTCGTTGTTCCACACACATTTCTTGCAACTAAACACATCGACGCCATCTCTCAAGGGACTCCAATCCCCTTGATAGATCCACCTCTAGCTAATGAACCTATCAAGTACATGTTCATGAGTCTAGCACATATCCACCTAATGTCAGACAAATAAAGGTTAAGAAGACTTCCTATATGCAAAGTACTCATTCATTTGGAATTAGGGTTTCCAAACATAGCCAAAGGAATTCTTGTCCAGTTCCTTCCTTTTACCTTTCTACTTGGTTACAATCGAGGCTTACTAGTATTGTCACACCACCCAACTGTTAGTTATATAAGCACATCAATTGTTACCTTGTCACACTAATAACAATCATGTTTGCCTACAACTTTCTCACTCATGTCAGTCTCATGTTGTAAAGATCAAAACATTCATATCTAAGAATTTGAAATCAACCTTTACCAAGACTAACAATCATTTTAGAATCCATATTCAACTCATAGTCCTAAAACACAATGCTACAACTATCACCTACTATACTCAAGTACATATCAATTCTCTCAAAATATATGTGATTGTACAATCATCTTAAAAAATAATAATTTGAACACATACTCATATTGTGCAATTCATCAAACATTCAACCAACTTGCAACGTACCATGTTAAATAAATTAACTACATAAAATAATCAAACAATCAAGCACAAAATATATGACAGAAGAAAACTCGTACCTTAATGTATCTCAGGGGATGCTATCTTGTTTACACTATCAAGGTAGTTATCATGATATAACTTCTCAACACATCATCTTAAACATAAATTAGATCATGCTATCCATAACAATCATTAACTAACATGTTCACGTCCTAACTCATAAACAATTATCATTTATGCATAGAAATCACATATGTACAATCGGTCTAGATTAGTATGACACAAAATCATAAATATGTTGGCTCATACCTCAATATCGCAACCATAATCATTTGTATAGGCTAATCCAAGTTAACATAGTACATATAACATCAAGATCTTCAATGCAATGAACATAACCATCACACATATGGCCAATCCAAATTACAACATCAAGATATCAATGACATAACCCTAATCATCAAATTAATAGCATATAGCAACAATAAGCTATATATCTTTCTCATCAACAACATATAACCTAATCATCAGTTTATCTAATGTAAAACAACAATAGAAATGCATACAACTACATTTTACTATCAATCTTGACTATCCGACACATGTGCATACAACTACACTAATCAACAAAAATATATCATGAATGCAATCATAAAATAAAAATACATGTACATAAACCTAATTCATATAATAATCCTTAACTTACATAACTATATGCCAACATATAATCCCTGTATGATGATTTTCTCTTACTCCAAAGCCTAATGGTGCAACTTCATTATAATGATCTGCATCTCATGTTCTATCTCAGCCAACACATTAGCATCATACCATACCAATATCACCCCGATGACATAAATTTAATACCATGACTTCACAATGCATGTTTGACCTACTATTCATGCATAAATATAACCAAGACCATACATGCATGACAACTGCATATAAGCATATAACACATGAGTACCAAACCATATTCACATCATTCTAGCTAGGGTATAGTCATGAATGCATGACCATATCAACTACACAAACCATGACCTCATGCATGAAAAAAATCATTACTCCATTATACACATTTCCACATGCAACCATCAACATGCATAAGCAATTCCTAATCAACTGCACATACACATGAATGTATGTAGTCGAGCATAAGTGATCAATTCTTGTAACCAACCTAGAAGAATGATACATGTAATAAAATATCCAAGAATGAAACCTAACATACAAGGATGTAATCAAGCTACATATAATCATGTAATCGGTCATATACTCCCGATGATACATTCCACAAAATAAACATCAAGTTCCTGTTGACAACCTTACTACAACCATGATCAATCATGATGCAATGAAACAAGCACATGGAATGCAATTGTAAGAGACGCACATGAAAATGACATGCATGCATGACCAAGAACCTTCACCCAAGGAGAGCACAACTACATGCTCATACCAATCTGTGGTATTAAATATGACTTAAAGAGAGCGCAACCTGCTCCGATACCAATCTGTAACACCCCCTCCTCCCAGGTCTACCCAAGTGAATAACCAGCTAGGGTAAACATGTGACAACAAAGGCCACTATAAGGGATTCAACCTCCTTGGTGACCTTAAGGAAATGGAATCAACGAAACATACCAACAAACCCATCCACATCGACAACAACCCCCTCAGGAGACATGTCAGACACTAAGACATATTGTCCCTACATCCTGCTAATGATTTAAGCATTTTAACCCTTGGTCACTCTCATGCTATAGGCAAGAGAACATCTAGAAGCTAAAGTTACCTTCACATACCTATGTGCCAGCATCCCTAGACCTTTTTTAGTAGACCTATTCCAACGTCCTCGATATTTGAGCCACTTTTCTAGCTCAGAATCTCGACCTCTGCCCAAAACTTGTTACAACGTCTAGAATCCATCAAAGACATGATGAAAATACTAATAAATCAAACTCAACCTCAGGATTAGGCTTGAGTATCCCCAACCAGGACTGACATTCTGTCAGACACTTCGCATTAATGCAACCTACATGTCTATGATATAATACATAACATAAATTAATTGACAGAACTTATTAAACATAACGAGAAGGATCACCACCTTCTCCATTGAACTATTATAAAATCAATTAGGTCTTGCATCCATCCATTTCACAAATTACAAGTGAATACATGAAATAACCATGACATGAACCAGTCATATAACCATGCTTATAACCAGCATTAAACCATATAAATATTACATATATAACAAGAATTAAATCCACATATAAACTAGTGAAAAATTAAGAGAACTTAGCATTTATTAATCATAAGAAAATATGACTAGGTTCGATACTTCCACGTACCATCTGACCATAGACATGGCTGAACCAAATATTTCTTTTAGCCAATTACCCCCATGCCACATTCCAAGCATGAATGTGGGGTCTCATATAACAACCAATCCAAAAAAAACCAAGGGAATCCAGAGTTTAAACCAACTCCACCCTCATCAAACAATGATCACACCAAAATATGTGCTTAGATTGCAACTGAACCAAACTTGCAATTCCATCCCTATCCTTGAGGAATTTTCCGTCTCCATGTCTATCAGGTTTTACCACGATCCAATCATGGATCACTAGGCCCTAAACCAAGACCCATCTCTCAAGCTTTACCATAATCCAAAACTAGACAAGTAGGCCCTAAATGAAGACTCCCCCTTAAGGCTTTACTATGTGTCCTTCCAAAAATGGTCAAGGGATTCCTTGGCCTTTGTGAATGAAACTTGAGACCACCTCTGCCCTAGATTCTAAAATCCATGCCACAAACCATAGCTCAAAACCACAATAAACATCCCAACACCATGGCATTCAGAAAAAGGAAAGGCTAGGTTGAAAACCATTGTCATAACCGAGTAAAACCATGCCATTGACAACATAATAACCATACACACCCGTGCAAAGCCATGCATGTCCCAACCAGCTAGGAAATGACACATGCAAGAGGTTGCCTGCAAGTATTCCTACTAATGTTGCTTGATCCTACTTTTCCTTCCTTGCTCCAAAGCTAGAGTGCTCCAAAGAAACTCTAAGTGACTAAGAGTGAGAGAGAGAATAATGAGAGAGCTCCCAACTTGAACTGAAAAAAGGTTAACACTGACTAAACTTGCCCACCGATCCTTAGAATCCTTTTTATCAATGAGGCCTCTATTTTCTTCATTTTCCTTTATTTTCCTACATTTTCCTCCTCACATGCAACCTGTGACCATTCATCTTAATTTTCTTCTAATTTCCTTTATTTTCATAAATAAATGTGCAAAAAATTCCTTTTTTCCTTTTAATTCGCTTGCATTTGCCAATTTCCTTATCCAAAAAGACACATCTGGTGATGCCCACTAGGATATCTTTGCCCAACATTCAGCTTTGAATATGTGTCTATTACTCGTGGTCTTATTTTTCCTTTATTTACTTTATTTATTACATGAAGTTTTCAGTAGAGTTGTTACACTAATATTGATACATTGATACACTTGATGATTTGCTAACATCCATTCATTGGACATATTGAATCTATAAAGAGGGCTAGCACCTTGGCTCTAGTAGATGATACTCTTGATACTTGTCATGCATGGGTCACATTGGATTTCACATAGAATGATAGCTCATTGACTCCTATACATGGGTCTGTTGATAACGCTTGTGATAAGCACGATAAAAGCATATGGAAATACATATTGACACTCTTGTTGTTTTGACAAATGACCTTATTTGATATTATTGATAATGAAGAGCATGATAACCATGATGTTAGAGGTATAAGTGTAAGAGTGATATCTAGATCTCTTACTATCTATGGTCATGCCTTAATGTGATGAGTAACTATAGCATATCTTCTTGTCCTAACTTAATGGAGTGACTTGATAGAAAGTGTCATTATGTTCATAATCTCTAAGATATGATGTTGCATCTATGTGCTGCTTTGAGTTTAACCTTTGATGAAGTATTGATGTCATGATGCTGATAGCCATGATATATATATGTTTATGATCTAAAAGATCTTATTTCTTGACTCTAGTAGAGATAGGTTGATGACATGGATGAAGTTGAATGAAGTAGACTCCGAGTCAGAGGGAGAATATCTTCTCAAGACTCTTACTCATAGTACTATTTGCATTATGTGTTTCTGAAGTATGCTTTATATGCATCTAACAGTATTGATCTGTATCAGAGTCTCATATCTGAAGCTCATATATAAATTAGGGTTTCTTCTCTAGACGTAGTCACAAAACTAGGAAATTACATCCCTAGACACACACATGCTAAATTTGACCATCACTTGAATCTTTTGAAGTTGACTGAACTCTGAATCAAGGTGTCTCTAGTAGACTCTACCATTGTAATCTGATTTCTAAAATTATTGGGTTATTTTTTGATCACCGTGCATGAAATGAGATGTTCACGTGGGATATGTTAGTCCTACAAATGTGTGGCAGATAACAATAATATTTGCAAGTAGGAAACGGTTGAATGTTTTCCATAATATGAAGATGTAGACTGAACTTGTGTTTGCAAGTGAACAGGACATACATATAGATATGTCACTATGTTTGTGCTACAAGAAGTTGACATGATTTGGCTTACTGATATATATGAAAAATGTTTTCTCATCATGCTTCAAAATAACTTTGAATTTATGATAGAGATATGATTTGACTATAAATCTCTCTATGATAGAAAATTTGGAATTGACCTGATATCTAACGATCTCATTTGAAAATTGTTAATTTTCCCTGATGTCTATGTTATGTGGGCATAATGACTTATGTGGGTATTTAGAAAAATAATGTTTGTATTTTCCTCCTTGTTCCTAGCATAATGGTTGAGGTAATGATAGTTCTGATTCAACATGAAATTGAAATTTGCATGACTCATCCTTGGTGTATGCATTTGCACCTAGTGACATAAATGACTTATGTTATGATTATGACCTGATAAATTTTGGATTGATATTACATAACCAATTAAAACTAGTTGGCATGATGAATTCATGATTTGATATGAGCTCCAGGTGTCTCTTGGTTGAAAGTATTGATACTGTGATAATTATGACTTTGATAATGGTCGTGATCTGACTTCTAAGGTTTGATTAGCTAACTTTTCTGATGTGATGGTACAACATTGATTTATGTAAGGATGATTATGATACCTTAGAAAGAAATTATGCTTAGAGCATTGTATGAAGCAAGCTCCCCGATCTTGATATGTCTATATTTGAGAGTTAGTTGATGAATTCAGGATGATGAGTTGTAAGGTATGGATTTGATTTTAATTATGGTTTTGGTTTTATACTGATGGTATATTCTCAATAGGTGATGAGCCTATGATGATCTAAATCTGAGGAAGATAGCTTCTGAAGCTAGAAATGATGTATCATGGCATAATGAATTGATTTCTGGAATTTGGGAAAGAAATTCCATATTGCAAAACTATTTGAAAATGTTTTTGAATAATGGAAATGAAAATCCTTGGACACTCCTATTTGGAGTTCAAACTATTGTTGAACTTAACATGGCATCTGACAATTTTTTGAAGCATTAATGTTTTTTTATGAACATTCATATGTATATGTATGATGTGCATAGAACTTGAATAAATTCATTATTGAGCTGCTTCATTCACACAGAGTTGCCACCAGCATGCTTTGAAATATTTACATGAGGCGTTCAATATTTTAGGATGAGATATTTCTCCTATGATATGTAATTGCGTGGATGTAATCCTAATATTCGAGATTATTGTTGTTAAGCACATTTGGATTTTACTTTAGTATGAGATATGCCATGATATCTTGGATGAGAGGTCCATAGCATGACCAAGGTTGAACATAATGTTGCTAGCACGGATAGCCATGAGGCATGATGAAGAAGCTCCTTAGAGAGTTATCCGAGCATGATCTAGTTGTCCCATATTTATAGCTAAGACCAAGATATGCTCATATATTGAGATAATGTAGTTGTTCAAAACAAGCTCAGGCTTGTGATTGGAATCTCCTTGAGAGGGAGGATGATTATGGTATCATTTTTTTTATTTATATGATTATTTATGTTCTGACATGATATTTGATTTGATGTCACGTATGAATAGGAAACAAATGCTGTTGA
The DNA here is from genome assembly GCA_000404065.3 of Pinus taeda. NCBI lineage: Eukaryota > Viridiplantae > Streptophyta > Pinopsida > Pinales > Pinaceae > Pinus > Pinus taeda. The sequence continues at coordinate 62,381 of APFE030744166.1, forward strand.
GACAAGTTGATACCATATTTTAGTACGATGAGAGTAGCGTTTATCGTCGACACTGAGCCAACTCTTCCACCCTGTCTAAGCTTTGAGGGTGAGGAATTGAGATTGAAGGATTTTGGGGTTGAGGGAACTATGGAAAATATGGTGTTACTCCTATCTATTACACATAGGGTTGGAAAATGTTTCTCCCTATATTCATAGGGTCAAAGAATGTTGCTCCCCTACTTGGTATTTATAGAGTATACCCCAGCTGGCATCATACCCACAAGTAGGTCAACTTGTTAAGAATACTACTCCATGTTTCGACAATGAGTTGAGAGTGTACTTGGGGTGTACAACCCAATTTGATTATGATGTAGGTGTTCTACCACATGACTATTCAGGCTCATCGATGGGAAAATCAGTAGGAAATAGGGTGGGTTGAGATAACCCTATGCAATTCTAGGTTGAGATTGAGCACCCTGATGAGATCCGAGGGTTGTGATGTGCTCCCCTATGTGTTTGGATATCCTATTACTTGATATCAGGTTGTAGATGTATAGATCCCGCATGAGATTCTGGGTCAAGATGTGTTCCTCGATGTGGTTCTAGGTTGAGATGTGCTACTTGATGATATGATCTCTAATGACAATTGATGATGATATTCCAGGTAACAGCCCGATGGTAGAGATTGCAAGTAGCACCCTGATTGATAGAGGGTTATAGCTTAAGCTCCCTTCCGCTAACATATTCTTCTTCTTCTTCCAGATTCATGAATGCTCAACATACGAGAAGGAACAATCAAGCGATAGCATGAATAAGAAAGGGATAGATTGAGATGTACACTAATGATTTATGATGATGAGATACTTGAGATGGACATGGCATGATTACTACATGACATATATGATCCGTGACGATACGTGATAACACTTGGAGATTCCAAAGTGGCATATTGATCAATGGACAAATATTGATAGGTGGAATTATCCCTAGTTGAGAGGGAGTGTTAATTTTTGAAATTGTGCTAAAATTCCACCTTGGACAACTCAAATGACTGAGATGATGATTGCATTATATTTCTATTTTCGAGAGGACCAAAATCAACCTAAATATCACATTTTGTGGACAAGTGAAATTTGATATTTGAATTAGTTTATCCATACATGTATTATGGAAAGGGTTGGCCCTAATCACATGTGTATCTATTTGGGTCCACCTCAACCTAATGTGGACTCTCAGGAAATCCTATAAATAAAATATACCTCAAGCTAATTTGGACACATATATCAATCCATTATCACTTCTCTTATTTTCTTGGTTCGCACAAGTCTATTGGAGGAAAGTTCATACAAGGTTCTAAAATCTTAGGGAGAAGCTCGCACATATCTAGAGTTTTTTGGATCTTGGATGCTGGTATAGAACTGGGAATTTTAGTCCCTGAATGCTAGCACATAAGCTTATCATAAAGTCCAAACACACATAGATGCTCGAACAAAATCTTATGAGAGCATCCATGGTTTCAAAGGTAGATTTGAAGGTATCGGTACCCGGACACTCAGACAGTGTGATCCTCAAAGCATCTAGGCCATTCCAAATGCACACATAGAAACTGGAAGAGAGCACCTGAGTTTTTGAAGTAGATTTGGTGAGTTTGATCTCGGATGCATGCAAATAATGGTTTAGGAGCGTCTGGGTTGCCATAGACATTGGCATTCAGTTCATAGAGGGCATCCAAATCTACTATAAATGCTCACAAAAATCCTCCTACCTGTGTATAGGACTCAAAGATGAGATTTTAGTATTCTAAAGATTCTGCACAATGTTCGGTAATGTTCGAAACAATGACAATTGTACCCAGTGGTTGTCTACAGCTGGTGAAAAAATATTATAATCATCAGAATTAGGGTTTTGATTTGAAGCATGATTAGATCTGTTTCATGGATATGATAGTTGTTTTATTGCATAGATAAAGTTTGGATCATTGTACTGTCTTTTTCTGAATCAATTGATGATGATCTAAGAAGAACAATATTTGCAAGGCTTTTCCCCACTGTGGGGATTTCCTTGATCTCAAACCAATCCTAGTGTCTCTATGTGTGTGCATGATTTTCTTCTATTGTTCCTTTATGTTCTGCTACATTGATGAAGATGATGATGCTTTCCTTTCTATATAATTGCATATGTTGATGAATAATGGTTTAGATCTGAATAATGTAAGATGATATGGGGTGAACTTAATGTATTAATGAGGAAATGCAATTATCAAAGCAAAGAATAGTGTATCCCTTTGAAAAATTAATAGTCAGGTTAAGCACTTCATCGATATAACCCTGGGAATGCCACTACCTAATGGACCAATCTCCCGATGCTCTGTTCTAGAGAATGCTGAAAAAAAGAGGAAGATTTTGAAGCTCTTGTAGAAAGCAGACATCAAGTCAAGTTCATCACCTTATGGGTGTATGATCGTGTTGGTACAAAAGAAGGACGGAACGTGGAGGCTATGTATTGACTATCAGAAGATGAATAAGATAACTATCAGGAATATGTATCCAATCCCGTAAAAGGGGGCCAAATATTTCAGCACGATTGACCTGAATTTTGGTTATCACTAGGTTCCAGTTGAACCCTCTGATGTGTCGAAGACTCCATAAAATCCATGGAGGGAATTTTCCAACAGATGGTCATGCCTTTCAGGTTGATGAATTCCATTGCAACCTTCATGAGGCTAATGAACAATATCTTGCGGACCTTTACCAACTCGTTTGTAGTAGTGCATTTAGATGAGATCCCGATCTTCAACTAGAGTTGGGAAGAGCACCTACACAGTACTCTACAGGTCCTCCAAACCTCGCGACAATAAAAATTGTGTGCAAATTTGGAAAAATGTACTTTTGGTATAACTGAGGTTCAATATCTAGGGTAAATTATTGATGAGTGGGGTGTGCATGTGGATCCAGCCAAGATACATGTTATTTGGGATTAGCTAGCCCTAACCACTCTAACAGAGCTTTGTAGCTTTCTGGGTCTTGTGAATTTCTATCATAGTTTCATATTTTGATTCTCTCATATCACTTGGCCTTTGAGTCAATTTAGCAAGGGTAGAGCAGAAAAGAAGTTATTTTGGCTTAAAACTCAAGAAAGGAGTTTTTCAAGTTGAAGCATCGCCTTTTCTTTGCATCATTGCTTGCATTACCAGACTTGCAACAACCATTTGAAATTGAGACAGACGCCTCCACCTATGTTATTAGAGTAGTTCTTACCCAACAAGGTCATCTGATGGAATATCGCAATGAGACACTTTTAGATACAGTCCAAAAGTATGCCACTTATGAAAAAGAGATGTATTCCATTTTGCAAGCTTGTCAACAATGGAAGCATTACATTTTGGTGAACAAAACTGTCATCCACACATACCACCAACCCTTCCAGTTCATACAAAGAGAAGAAAAGTTGCAGAATGATAGCCATCAAAAATGGTCCACATATCTACAACAATTCCATTTTAAAATTAAGTATAATAAGGGAAACACAATTAATATTGAAGACTGCCTGAGCTGACCACTGGTTATGGCACTAACAACTTTTCTCGACTCTTGTGGAGATGAGGCTTTGGGATGGCTGCATCTTTACAAGAGTGATCCAAAACTCAACACCACATACCAGATTCTCCTGTCAGGAAAGAAAGTTCCAAATTTTCACCACAAAGGCATGTTGTTATGCCACTTGGGACACCTCTATGTTTTTTCAAGCAAGAGTTCCAAGGTTATTTGGTAGGTGCACTATAGTCGGGTCACTAGACATTTTGGGGTAGAGAAAACAATGACAGTGATGCAGAACTAATTTTATTGGTTGAACCTTTGACAAGATGTTGGGAAACACATCAAATATTGCACTCCCTACACCATTGGAAAACATAAAATCAAGATGAAAGGCCTGTATACAGACTAGTAGGACTTGTTGGATCATGAGCATGAACTGGATCCCGAACCAAATGTCTCCGTCTCCACTCCACGGGTGGTAAGATCGTGGAATGCCATTCTTCGCCTGATTCCTCTATACAACTCCCAAAGACAAACACCTCCCAAACTCACTAGACACACCTTCTTGAAAACCCAAAATAAAAAAACTTATGAAAGTTCCAGACTCCATTTCCCACTTAGACTCTTTGAATATCCAAGAGAAAAGACCTACTATCATTTTTGGACCTAATGTAGAATAGAGATATTATTTCTTTCCACCCTTTTATATAACCTTTAATGTGCATGATAAGCTCCTGCATAATTGCATGCTTGATTCAGGAGCTTATCATGCCAAGTATAAACAATTTAATGATCAACATTGAGTGTCACACAAGTTCCAGTTGGGCGACAAAGCTTTATTATATTTACAGAAGGATCACCTAGTTGGGGCACACCACAAACTTCACCCACTCCGATATAAACCTTACACCATTATTAAGGTTGTAGGAGATAATGCTTTCGAGCTCAACATTCCACTATTCCTTCGCCTACATCAAACGTGACACAACTAATGGGATCATGCATACACATATCAAGAACAATTTCCAACATAGGATCCAACTATATTGAGTTGTCAAAGTAGGCAAATTCCTTCACCAAGGCAAGTGGCTCACACAAGAGACCAGGTTCAAAAATTTCCTCACCTCATGGAGGCTCTACACTAACGGGGACTATTTCTTCCTAAGGGGGGAGGATTGATGCAGGTGGATATTGGTGGCCATCAACCTATTCCACTTGGACCTCCAGTTGGTTTCATCAGTTTCCTTGATTATAGCAAGATTTACTATTTTTAGTAGTTTTTAAGGTCCTAAACTCTTAGAGCTGTTTTGACCCCCTAAAAGACATTATTTTGAGGTCTACAACATGCCCAGAGCCATATGCAAGGGATTCCCACAAATGTTTTAGTACTCGGAGAGATATTTGGAAAAAGGTATGATATGCGCCAAACAAAGATCATATGACCAAGTTACGACCCCAAGAAGTTTCCTGCCCAACTAACCCCAACGGGGCCCACAAACTCTCGACATTCATTCTCCTAGGGTTAAGGTTTTAGTTTTCTTTGGTTTCCCCTTCTTTTTCAATAATAAAAGGTCCCTTGAGCCTCATTGTAGCACAGTTCAAAGGCATTTAGCTGCAGCGTCTCATCACAGTGATACGCTACCATTGCCTAAGCTAGTATATTTCCATTCTATGTGTAAACATCTTTGAGTTATTTTATATTAATGAAATGAATATTTATTTCTACTCTATCTATGTGTTTATTTGTATTTTTGTATTGTGTTGCATTCTTGCATAATTTTGAATCATATGTACTCTTAGAGATATGTTGGGAATCATGTAGTGCGTCCAACATATTTTCATGGGTCTGGTGGGAAGCTAGAGATCGCTTCTTTGGGTGTAGAGGGGGTTAGGCGTCTCTCACTATTAGTGAGTACTACTACCCACTATACTGGGGATGAGAAACCCATTAGTTTCCCTCTTTGTTTTTTTGTCGATTCTTTGGTGTAGAGGCCATGATTTATCAGATGGTCAACCATTTTTAGGTGGTATTTTTTTATGGCTTTCGATAAATTTCATGCTAAAATACTTGGGATGGAAAACTTCCCTTTTTCTTCAAAGCTTTTTTGTTTATTTTTTGAGAGGTTTATGAAGACGAGGCCTAATTTTTACCATCACCCTCCTAGGCCAATGAATGAGGTGTAGAAGCTTATTTGGAGTAATATGATGCCGAAGAGTGGCTGACCGAAGTATTTGATTGGGATTTCCAATGAGGTATTGGGGCTACTAGCCAGTGAGACTAACCACATGATTGTCTCATTGTAATGTCCTTATGCGGGGATGGATTGGCAATAGTGTCCCAACATCCTCTTCACATCATATGAGCTCGTAGATGATAGAGGTAATATTATATTTTTCTTCAAATTAATCTCATTTCATTTAATTTTCTTAACTAATTAGAATACATTTTATTTTATTACGTTCTTTAACATGTTTTATTAAATTGTTTAATGAAATTGTCTAATTATTGCTGTGTATAATATATTGTGTAGACATTGGCAATTTCTTTTGGGACATGCCTCCTCCCCCACCAAAGGGAGATTCAGAGATGGTTGAGGTTGTGGAGGGTGAGGCACATACTCAAATGTAGATGTGTGCGAAAATTCATGCATGTAGGGTTGGTGTTAGATTCAGGACGGAGTACTGCATCAGACTATTTTATTTTGGTTGAGGAGGGAATTCATCCTGTGATGGATCAAGACATCAGGGTAGATCCTAAGCTCCTGTAGAGGTTGAAGGAATTTTCACATGATATGTTGAGTCTTATGCATCATATAATCAGAGCTACTAGGCTCCTGGTCACAATGAGGAGGGATGGGCCTGATGTAGATACACATGAGTCTTCACTTGGTGCTACCCAATTGTAACATGATGATTAGGGTGGTAATCCTTTTTGTAGTACATCTCCACCTACTTGGGATGGTCATGCATCAGATACACAGTCTTCACCCAGATATACTACCCCATTGAATCATGATAAGGGTGTTGTTGATCCTTTTGGTACTACTCCACCTCCTCATCATTCACCTCATGATCACCTATCATTGCCTCATGTTTATCCTGAGAGAGTAGAAAAACCACCTTCTCCTCCACCTCATATTTCATCTGTTGAGGTAGTTGGCCATATGTCATCTTATGCTATAGACCAGGCTTCCACTACTATGTTTATTGTATTAGATATTTTATAGTAGTTATTTGGCTTGATGTAGTTATTTGACTTACTATAATCTATATATATATCTAATATATATATATATATATATATATATAATATATATATATATATATATTGAATTTTTTTGTTCATGTTGATGTACTTAATTTATATGTTGGTGCTGATCTATATATTGTTAGGTTACGTTAGATATGTTCATTTAATGTGCTTGCATATTGATGTGTATGTGGTAGTATTTATTTGACATGAGATGCATATTTGAGGATTTGTGTGGTAATGATGTTAGATTACAATGCTTGTGTTTTGTTAGATGCGATCAAGATGATGATGCCCTATTCGGTTATTAGATTTGTGTGCTAGCTAATGACATTTATATGTGTTAGAGATATATATAATTAAATGATGTTAGCGAATTTGAATGTATATTTCAGATGATGTTTATATTTGTTATATGGTTATCATCATGATGCTTATTTTTATGAAATAATATTTATTATAGGTTATGTAATGGTGAAGTTATATCAAAATTTTATATATGAAAATACATGCAAAACAACTTACCTTAAGAAAAGAATGCAAAGATATTTTTATATATTACAAATTTTAGTATGGTTGAATATGTAACTGTAAAATTACCATAAATATTTTTTGCTGCTTAGGTAGTTCATTCATATTTGTTCTAACCTAATTAGTAAAATATTTTAATACACACAAGGAAAAAATAATTAAAGGTAAAAAAAATGAGTTAGTTCTCAAAAGAAATAATTAAAGGTAAAAAAATTTAGTTAGTTCTCAATAAAATGAAAATGTGTAACTCATTCAATTGCTAATGTAAAATATTAATAACAATAAGTTATTCAAGGATACAATTTAAACAATGAAAAATTACAC